>CABFOS010001607.1:4651-19784 GCA_900660315.1 Diretmoides pauciradiatus | reverse complement strand
CGATCTGAGAGAGAGAGAGAGAGAGAGAGAGAGAGAGAGAGAGAGAGAGAGGTGTAGTCATGCCTTAGTGGTTCTCTTGTCTCTTGGCATAAAAACAGCAACATGAAAGCAACATGAAACAGAACTGTTTGGAGCCATTAGCTGAGTTATAGTATTGTCCAAAGCAATCAACTTCCTAATTGTTTATAGTTTCCATTTTCTTAGCGTCCGGGCGTCGTTCACTTTCTCCTTTATGTGCTTTCATGATTTATTTTGGAAGAGGGAGAGTTACGATTTAAAGCAAACAATTCTGCTCTCTATCCAAACAAGGAAAAAATAATCTATTTGCTTTGTTTGTCCATTCCACCATCTTTTTCCCGATATGAAATGTTCCAGATATGATTTCGCTCGAACACAAGCTAAGCGTCTGCCAGTATGTCTTATGCCTATAAATCAGATGCCTCAGAAGACTCTCGGGAGTTTTCTGCACGATACATGGCAGATAAGAATGATAGGAACTGCAGGGGAGGAAGCGCAGGGTGTTCAGTGTTAACATATAGTATGCTGCAGGTTGCGTGCGTATAGAAATCCAAATGCCGTTTGTGGTAGGGGTCTATGCGGCGCATCTAAACGAGCCTACATGCAAGCACAGTTCATTTGATGTCTGTGTGTGGGTGTCTAAGCTCCTTCACCTCTCTGACATCCTCACACACACACTTCACACATCTCCCCAATCCCTGTCTAGTCACTCTAAGTTGGGTTGCAATCTCAGGCTTTCTCACGAAGACAGAGGATACTGAGGGGCCCCTGTGTCTTACCAGAGCCCTTATCAGCTGGTGCTAATAACTACATACAGCTATACAAATGACCAGCATTACTGCTATCAGATGCCAGCTATGTTATCTATGTGAAACATGCTAAATAACCAATGACTGCTACGTGACGTTCGCCATCCATAACACTTGGCAGCGTTCCCTAGTGTTTTTCAGCACAGACACAACACTGAGATAGGATGAGGGATGGAATCCACAGAAAAACATAAAGATTCTCTATCCAAACACAAATGGGACTTGGGCTCATAAGTTTAAATGCCTTTTGGCTGGGGGATCGGTAGGGAGGTCTCCTACCTTTTCTGTGCTGCTTTTAGCCGGTCGTCCTCTGCTATCTGCTCCTTTTGTGCTGTTAAAGAATGAAACAGTTGGGTTAACAGTGAAGAGACACATCACGGGACAGGTTATGGGGCTTGTGGTGGTCACAAATAACCATAGGAATGAGCATTTCCATTAGCAGGTAAATTGATGATTCTTGGATTACTGGTATTACTGCTGGGTGGAGTCCAGAGGGGGGCGCTGTGTTCATTAGCACTGCCTTGCCTCGTCGTCTGAGGAGTGTAGAGGAAGAGGGTCTCTCGGTTGAGATGTCAGTGATACAGGGAGCGTGTTATGGAGGCGTCACTTAAAGCGCATTGTAAAGTTTGACATGCTTCTGTGCGAGTGTGTTGACGCCGGGGTGTGTGATTTTGTGATGCCTGGGGTTGGTGTGTGTGTGTGTGTGTGTGTTCGCGTCTGCAATGTGCATGTTCTGAGGGGAGCCGGAGCAGGGGCGCAGGGTTGAGCATTGAGGCTTGGGAACTGGAGGCTCCTGTGGACTCCTGCCATGTAAAAGTGTCTAAATGCAAGGCAGATGTGTGCGGCGGGCCAGGCCGAGGTGCAAGAATTTATCTAGGGCCAGAGAGTGCCTGTGATCTCAGATTTATTGCATTTTTCCAGATTCATCCTTTTTACAATGATGGGGGACCTTTCCCACTTGAAGATTTAAGAGGGGGAAGTCTCCAAAAAATTGTTCAAAGGCAGGTTTGGGGGTCTTTTGGGAGAGGGTGAGCTTAAGCCTCTAACCAACCACCCCTCTTACTTTTACTCTTTTTACATGTATATGGGCAAGGGGCTGAGGTAAACCTAATGAAGGGGGGTGGCCGTGGCTTGGAATGGGGGGGGGAGTAGGAGGGAGCGGAGCAGAGGGGCCGTGACCAATGGCGTTAGTCTCAGTGGGGGTCAGGCTGGCGCCTGAGGTACCCCTCTGGTGCGACTGTGTGCAGAGGTGGCACTGGTGCCGAGAGACCGGGGGAAAGAGAGAGCGAGCGAGCGAGCGAGAGGATGTGTGAAGTTTCTCTTCCTCCGCTCCCCGTGTAAACATGAAACCAGTAGTGGCTAACTAGAAAGTTATGAGACGCGCATGCTGAGAGGGACAATAAATTAGGGCTTTAAAATTCTGACACACTTTTCCAAACCACTGCTTTACCTAGCAGCCAGATAACAAAGGAGATGGAGAGTGTTCGGGATGCTGGGTCTCTGTCAGCCTCCCTACACTCTCCTTGGACAAATAACAGTACAGTCAGAGACATCACAAACACTTCAAACTACTTCACCAAGACCTGGATAGCCGGTATCCATGAATGCTAGATGGTCGACTACTTGATCCACAGTTATCGGAAAAAGCAAAACTTTGGTGACGGGGTTCTGATTCACCACAACAAAGAAAGCGTGAGGATGAGGACAGACATGCATTTCCTAAGAAAGCTAGACAAATGAAACTAACACAACCTGAGATTAAAGACAGGAATTTGTTTTCAATTAGTCATGGCGTGTATTCAGCACTAAAACACATGGTCTTCAGAGTATCCCCAGAGGTTTCAAAGAGCTTCTATTAAAGGGGAAACAGAAAGGTGGTTGATCGGAACCAAAATGTGTTATATTTTCTATCAACCTGGACTAAGGAGAGGAAGAATTACGTCTCTGAATAAGAAGATGAACTGTGGAGGAAACATAAAGAAGCACTGCAGAAATCAGTGAGATCAAATTAACGCTGCACTGTCACATCCAGAGTAGCCACACTTCATAAACCATTCGTGTTCATGTAAGCTCGGAGCCCAGAAAAGATGTGGCTCGTGGTGACAACCATGCAACATGGGCAGGGAGTTGTGGGTTATGCCTTACAAGAGAATGGATCAATGCATTTTGGAGGTGCCGCTTGTACGATCTGGGGGAGATTACATAGGCAAGTTTAAGAGGCAGAGTGCAGGGCGTTTGGGTTCACCTGCAGGCCCTGCTGTGAGCTTCTCCACAGGTTGTGGAGGTTAGAGCTGGGTTATGGGTCAGTGCTACACAGAAACACAATTCTCACAGAGACACAGTACAAAGTTCTATCTTATCTATTCGCCTACTCTGATCCTGTCGCATGGGGAAGAACCTACCCTACACAATACGTCCTATGAGGCCGTATTCCTCCACACCGTTTCTTACATGTTCATATAAATGTAAAAAAAAAGTGACATTTGAAATCCCAAATATGTCCTACATGCTATACACATACCTCTGTGGTCAGCTGTGTGAGCATTTACCCGAGAAATTCACTTTTGGTGGTGAGTGGAAGTTTAAGAGCATTAACCGCTCTTTGATGTGAGAACTGTTGCTTTGTTTTGCCTTTTGAAGTCATGGAATCATCACAAACAATGATTAAACACCACTGCTTCCAAAGCATGGGCAACTGCTAGAGGAATTCTGTTTATGAAAGAAAGGTTTACAAGTATTCCACTGGAAAGTTTATGTTCAAGATGTGTTTTTGTTAACCAATGCCATTTTGTAGCCAGTGGCAACCACAGCGGTTTTAAAACCTTTCAAATATTCTGTGATACTGACCAAGGCTCAAGGGAGGGCCTGAGCACTCAAAATAGTTAAGGTGGATAAACTAACTAGAACAATGTCATGGCAGTTTTCCACTTGTGCTGCGGCCGCTAGACAAATACATGATGCCAACAGGGACTTGGCATGTAGTAACAAACATCTTTTTAAGAATTGCACTGCAAACATGGCCTGCCCTCAAATTTTCACTCTGCGCCGCAAACATATGGCTACAATCTCCTTGTGAGATACCTCATCTGAATGTTTTATAGAAAGAACCTATTGTTTCACCATTCCCTACCCTGCAAGTAATGCGGGCAATTAGCCCTTTAATGTAGTCAAAATGTAGACCTCCTTGTGTGATGCAGGCACTTTGGTCTGTCACTAAGACTTTACGTAGCTTCCCTTTAAGAGCCTGTACCCTGATGATGTCCCATCAGACCCTACATGGTGAGTATGTTTTGTTGGTTGTTGCAGAAATGTGAGGGTCCTCGCCCTGCGGCATCTATGCAAAACAGTGAGGATAGAGATTGCAAGCATGTGGCCGCTAATTTGGCACCCAAGGCTTTGAGTCCACAATTTTTTGGTTGTGCATATACTGTTTATCCAGTGCCAGAGAGCTTGATTGTTGCAAGAGGTCCTACTGGACAGACTGATGTGACAACGGATGGGGGGGACAAAAGGTTTGTGACAAAGTTAGATGCCCTTAATGACATGCACTCAAATGGAGGGAGTGTCTGTATATAATAAAACTTTGAAGCATGTGGAGCCTGGTACGTCTAGCTATAGTCGAACATTTAGCTTATTTTCCTGTCTGAAACATAATGTCTAATGCCCAGCATGGACTACAGTTTCTGTGATATGTGAACCATAGCTCATGGAAATATGTACACAGTCACCTCCAATAATTAACCAACCAAAGACTTATTATACTTTACCTCTCAGTTCCTATTGAACAAAAGTAATCATGGTTGAATTTGCTGGCGCTTTGAAAATGACGTGGTGGATTCTATGTCCCTTCCCTTCCTTTCTGTTTATTTCCCAACTGTCATCCTCCTAAGGTGCACTGTGTAGGTTCTATTCTTTCCATGACACAAGGCACAAATATAGGATATGTCACCAATAAGTTAAAGCTTGGGACCTACTATCACAAAGCTGAGGAGCTGGGGGTGGGTTAATCCATTAGTAATATGCGTATGTGGTGGCTACTGCGACTATAACGAAGGGTGGAAGGGAAGAGAGAAGTTGAGCGCTGAGAGGGGACAGAGGGCGAGATGATCACAGAGTGTTGGGGTAGCTTTTGCCCCTGTCACGGTGGTCCGCAGCCCGGTTCCACTGAGGCCGGCCGGCCTGCCTTTACAAGGCCGCAGCCAGGGATATCCTGCCAGCTTTATGGCAGCCAGGAGTACATGAGAACCATGTTAGGGGCAATGTGATCCCTTCTACAGGCCTGTAGACTCCTGTCCCCGTGCTGTCTTACAGTGCACTGAGACGCCCTCTCCCACCAAGAACAAACACACGCGTGGACACACACAAGTACAGGCAAAAAACATGCATACATGTGAACGTGCACAAATACACACGCATGCACATACTCTCTGCACCACCTAACTGACTGCCTGACGAAGCAAAAAGCATAATTATACCTTTGCTCTTTTAAAGGTCCCATGCTGTGTTTTTGGAGGAACATAGGGCTTTTCTAGCTCTGTAAGCTTGGTTTCATGACGATCTCCTCAGCTGTAAATTGTCAGAACGAAAGAATGTTTCATCTTTGAAGACAGCTTATGAGCATGACTGAGGGCAATGATCCCTTATCACTCTCTGGCAGCTAGGATTTGAGTGTGTCATCGTGCATGATTTGGGAGTGGGAGAGGAAATCATCCCTAACCTCAACTGACAAGACTCTGATTGTCTGATGGGCGAGGAAGAAAATATTTTTGCAATTCAAATCAGCTGAGCATTACTTCATAACTACCAAAAATGACATTAAAACATTTAAATATTATGTCAGAACAGAACGTCCTTATTCTTTCACAGTGAGTTTCGCCTACAGCTTTCCTGAAAGCACACAGAGAAATCATTCATTAATTGCAAGCTCCTTGTGTTTTTTATTTTGATAAGCCTTGGCTTGGCTGCGGTGTTTTTGCACAACACTTTCCAGAGATCTGTTGGCAATCACACAGCGTCGCCACTACTTACTTGTTTCTGTCGGTACCAGTCTTTTCTTTGTCTGTTCAGCCTAGTGGGTATCGCTGCTCATGCCAACCACCCCGATTTTTTTCTTTCTATTCCAAACAAACTGCTGTAAACGTAAAATACATCACCTTCTGTACGGCAGTGGATTTTTTCCCAGGAAAGCTCTACCCAACACTGGGCAAATCTAAAAGCTTGCATGAACTCGGTAGGTTGAATTACTACTGAGTTATATCAATCTCAGCTTCACTCACCAAGAGAGACGAAGGCTTCCATCTTCCTCTTGAAGGGCTGGAGGTGTTCCTGTGAGGAGTTAGCACACACCTTCTGCACATCCTTCTCGCAAGCTGGAGGGAGAGAGCACAGAAGAGAAGGTTGTGAAATGTCAAATAATCAAAGAATACTCAGCAGAAATGAATTACTGCCTCCCGCTTGAGGGAATGTAAGATTTAAAAGGGAAAAAAAAGAAAAGAAAAGAAAAATATGCAGTGTGCTTTAGATTTGTGTATTTTTTCTTCAGCGTTTAGTCAGGGATGGAAAACAATAACACGCACACCTCAAAGTAAGGCAAATTAATGAATCACATATGATACGGGGCATCACATTTCCAACACCTTGATATGACGTTGCCCAGAGTGTGGTGAGAGAAAGCATATGATTCAGAGGCTGTGAACAAAAGCTCCCAACCAAAAAGCTACACATGGAATTATTACATGAGCAGAAGTCAGCAATAGCAGGACGGGAAATTATGGTGGATACAACGAGTGAAACAAAAAAAGAACAAAAAAGGTGCAAAACTATAAAGACTCCTTAAAGTAAAGTAAACCTAGTCACCACCAATAACACTTCACAAGTGCATATTGCCTTCAAAATTGACTGCACGGGCGTATTGCTCTGTGCATGTGACTGCAGCGGATCTGTTTGCTGTTTGTGAATGGGATTGGTTCGGGATGCCAAATGACCCAACTCACACAAGCTCAGAGGAAACAGCTGGGACTGAGCCTGTTCCAGCCAAACCTTTTCCATTTCCTCTTGTCTATTAGCCTGGGATGCTATACTCAGAGACGCCTGTCGAAATAACATTGGCACATTCCTCCAACCTGTAAGTCATTAATGGATGCAGTAAATACTTTGACTTGCTTATGACTACATAGCTAAGTAGTTCCGCAACACAACAGGAACATTACTGGGTCTAGCCAGAGTCTCGGTTCACCGCTTTGGTGCTTTTCCATCTGTTTGGTTCTCACATCTTTGCCGTGGAGCCGTTGCACCTGCAGCCTGGTAAACTCAGTGTCACACGGTATACCTTTCATTTAATGGCTCGAGTATCTTGAGAAAGGGATATGTGAACACAATATTTACTCATTCAAAGTGTGGAATCACTACATACAGCCTAACTTTCAGTGTCCCTGGGCACTTTTTAAAACCATGGCGGAGCGAGGCCAACAGTTATCAATATAAATCGAAGTAATCTGCAAAGAAACAAGAGATAAGCAGCCATACAAACATGACAGAACAAAATATCCTGTTTAGACAAACCACGTTTCCTTACCAGAAATCCCCCAACTCAAGAGGGCCCATTAAAACAGTGTTCAAAACAGCAAGTCTACAATTTAGAGGCGGCTCTCCTCCAAATGTGGTCCAGACAGCAAAGGCCGCAAGGAGGAAGCCCACAAAAAAACAGCAGCTGCAAAGAATAAAAACCAAAAGGCTCTAGTTTGGGAAATTGTCTTAGAGTGATAATACATTTGGTGGAGGAGTGCATTCAAAACGAGCACGTTTCTGCGAGAGAATGACTGGTACTGTGTATCCAGAACGTAGACTTCACCACTTTAGGAGCCCAGACCCTGCAATTTCAAGTTCTCCTTTGACCACAAATAAAGCCATGCTGTTTTTTTAATGAACCGGAGGGTGTTAATCTGTGCTTCTTTTGCCCAAACAACCCACAAACGTCTCTGTGACAAGCAAAGAGAAAGAAAGGGCAATAAAAGAGAAAGTTCTGGTACTACTCTGAGACTTTTTAATGTCTTAAATTAAACTAATTAAACTTTTTTCCCCAAGAGCATTTGATGTAATTTCAGCTTTAATGGGCAGTTTACAGTGGATGCAGGAAAAACAAAAGAAATAAAGAGAACAATATGCAACAACGGTTTTGTCCTTGATTCAAACCCCAGGCATTGCAAGCATGCGGTATGTGCCTACAATTCTGACCTACACTGACTACATTACTACTTTACTCAATATCATGGAGTTGTTTTGCTACACAAGACCGGTCAGGCACGAGATGAAGACACAGCAGATTTCTAATTTTTCACCAACTACAGTATCGTCTGCCCCGTCTTCTGCTGATTGTGCTACAGTACAGCTACTGTATCTGTCCTTTCAGGCTGTGCAGTCATCTACTCATAGCTGACCCGTTTCCCACCACAGACAGAGAGGATCGTGGTGGGAGCCACAGCACCGATCTTTAATGCTCTTCCATGGTTACCACACCGGGAAAACAGATCAGGTTACAGGCAGTGGACTCAGCATCTTTTGAACTGGGGTGCTGCCGTGTAATGTAGTCCAACATTATTCAAATTATTGAACAAGACGGATTCATTTATTAATTTGTTTGTTTGTTCATTTGTATATCTGAAAGAGACAGCACAGCAAAAGCACAGATTGACTACTGTATCATCAGTTACAGCATAAGATGCTGATAAGATGTGAAATTTTGAATGGCTGTAACTGTTAAGTAACTTTCAACACCAGTGCCTTGATGGGCATTGATTGACTGATTGATTGATATTCAAAAGCTCTTAAGCAAGCAAACATGTATCTTAATATGTAGGGAAACCCTGTCCATCTCATTTGAATGAGACATTGTAGACTAGCATGAAGATTGCATCATACAAGGTAACCTAACAACAGCTGTGGACTGTGGGTAATGGTGGGGGGGCAGACGGAGAGTAAAAGGGAAAGAAACATTAAAAACTTCTCTAGGATTTGTTGGGTGACTTTGATGTCAATATGTGCTTACTATTTGACCACAGTAACCAACAGCCCTCACTACAGCTACCAGGAAATCACAATACACCAATACAATGCATTGTAGAGTGGTCCCCAGAAAAAGGCTTACATAAACAGTGGATGGAGAGCCTGCGGAACACCACAAGATGATGAACTAGCCAATTGATGAATGTTTCTGCCAAAATACCCCCCCCATCTCTGTAGGTTTGGATTGTGATAAAGTAGTGTAAACACAGAGAATGAACGAACAACAATAAGGAGAGGGAGAGAGACAGGGAGAGGTAGCAGCCACATGGAAATACACAGTAGTCTGATATCCACTGCTGGGTCAGACAGCGCTGACTTGGCATGACTTAATCATTATTCACATCACTCAATGCCCAAAGATTTGTGTGATTCATTTTCCCCACATTGCTGCTAAAAGAGACAAATCATCAGTTGAAGTGCAGTTTCAAATAATCCAATAATTATCATGCTTCTAAATATGTGGCATTGGCCTGTGTGAGGCTTGTTGGCCCTGCTGCGAAAAAGCTTTTCATACTTTTGGAAGTGCTTTGGAATGGAATGGATATTTTACAGTCTTTGTACTTTTCATCGGGGTTAAACCTCTTCTGTACTCCAGCCATGGTATATCACAGTTATTTATACCCGGGATGTGGAATTTTCTCACTAATCCCCAATTATATACAGTCCCAGTGGACTGTCAGACCTCCGGCTCCCCTCTCTCTGGGATGAAGCCTGCTATTTCCCCTTGGTGAGGCCAGCCAGGAGCCTGCCTTGGTAAGGAAAGGTAAGACCCTCTCTCCCCTTTCCACTCCCCATAAATCAACCTCTATCAGTCCAGGCCCATCAAACCCTAGCCCACCTCCTACATGGTGCTGAGAACACTGTGCTGACAGGTAGAAACATCAGCGAGGACTTATGAGATGGCACATTAACCCTTGCTCGCGTTTGGAGGCAGGGACCATCAAAATGTCTCTGGTGTGACGTGAGAGAATGGCTTATGTTAGGACTGGGATGATACTGTTGCACTCATCTGTACTGGTCCAGCATCTGAATGGCTAGTTTGGTGAAAGAGGAGAGTCTAGTGTGTTGCACTCTTAAATAGAGATTTGATTAGAATTAATAACATTCACTCTCAGAAACGTGAATGGATGGATTCAAGTTCGATCCATTATTAAGAGTCAATACAAACTTTTCTAAATCATACTGGACATCATTTGCAGCCCATCCACGATATATACTTCCCAACATCGACAAGCAGGACTTGAGTCTTGCTGGATCGGAGAGGTGGTGACGGCACTTCAACACGCCGACTTCACACATGGAAGTCTGAACAGAGCCTCCATCGTAAAACAGACATCAGGCTAAAGGCCCTGCCCAGACCTGACATTAAAGGCCATTTAAAATCAAGACACTGTCTGATTTGCCACAGTGATGAATGCCTAACCTGGGCCAGGCCTTCTGTGAAACACTAAACTCACCTGGGCAGCAAATGAGCTTTGACTGTTCCTTTTTATTTGATACTATTTCATTCAGCAGCGTCCCTGCCTCGCCGTACAGCCCAATTACCAAGCCGTTAAAGGGATCTTTATGTATGCGCGTCGTCGTTCTCACTGAATAAAAGTGGTCCTCTGAAAATGCAACTTCACCAGACTTCAAGGAAAATGGAGAGCTTTTGGTCAACACTGTATGACTTCTTTGAAAAGAGCACACCCCTGAAATGAAGTTCAGACCACTTCCTTCTTTAGAAAGAATACAACTGTCATAATTTATCTTCTTAATCATTTTTCATTGGTTCTGGGTTACAAATACGACTGCGTGTCAACAAATGAATTGTGGCAGAAACTGAATGGAAGATATTCTTCTTTGTGGGAGCTTGAGTCTGAGTCCTACAGTAGGTTCAGATCCCTGTGGCCTCCCACTCATCCCTCTCCCCGAGAGGAACACAGAAAGAGGTCATCACCCTCTCCCCAAACAGGAAGCCCCATCAAAAGAGGATCATGTTTCTGCACAAGCCAGTGAAGGAGAGGGCAGCCAAGCGGACGGGGACTCTGCTCCCGAACATCACCCTCTGACTAGACACTGCACACATATGCAGGCACAGACACAAGCGATTACGTTCACACACACACACACACTCTCCAAAGACGTGTATGTGAGCACAAACATGGCATGCACGTGCACATTCACACGCAAACACTGTTGACTGTTGGCTAGGACCTGGAGGGGACTCAGCAGGAAGAGATGGATTTCTGACTGGTGTCCCACCGCCAAGTCTCCTGACCCTTGACCAAAGGTCCGTCTCCACCTCTAGATCAGGTGAGGGGCAGGGAGCCGTACTGGCCGGCTCTCGGTCAGCTAGATGGAAACTGAGGTGTGATCAGTGTTGGCTGCTCAGTGTCAGACACCATTCAGAATGTGGATGGAAGTCATCTGTGCTAGCTTCATAATTAAGACCAGTTGCTTTCTTTAGGCTGGTTTATAATAGCCAGGCATAAATATTTATTCCTGGCGGCTGGCGGAGAGGATAAAAATGGTGAGAGTCATAGGTGGAGCTCACCAAATACCCAGCATTCAGTGCTCACCCGGTACTGCTAATACCCCTGAGGACTACCGTGCCAGACTTTGCTGTGGTAGAGATCAAATACGAGGGCCCTTATGTTGCATTTATTGTCTTTAAGTCTTCCATTTTTCCTAATAAATGAGTGACAGCTTGAGGTGGGTCTGGGTACTTTAGTAGACTCTTTGTATTTTTCCCTCAGGTCAGAGAGGAGAGGGCTTTAACAGCGATCTAAAAACATAGGGGAGAGTTGCAGAGCATATCTAATTGCTTTCATATGCCGTATTATTGGTTGATTTAAATAACGACAGACACCAGGGGCGCTGGGGGGCATCGCCTTTAACCCCTGAATGGCCCTGGCCAAGACTGACTGACTGGCTGGCCAACTGGCTAGGTTACTGAGTGGCTAGGCGCCCGTGAGAGCTTACCCCCTGACACAATCAGCGTGGAACCCCAAAACAACGTCTGCCTATTTACCCCCCAATTGTCCTTCTGAGCTTTCGTCATAGCATTGGAATTTGCTTTTTTGGACTTTACTCTCGCTCTAAGCGCTCTGGCAGACAAATGAAGATGCTGCTTGCACCGACTGCTCCTTCATTGGTCTTGAAAGGGGAGACGTTGTGGTGATATGATGATACGTCTGTTAAAGCATGATACAATGTCTGGAAACTGGGGAAAGCTCCTTCAGGCCATCCGAGGTCCTGAATACACCCACAAACCTCTTTGCATAGTGGGGGGAAAAGTACATGGGATGTGCACTTACATTTAAACTGCTCTGGTGAAAGAAGACAGCATACAGTACGTGATTACACTGATTTACAATGAAACGATGACCTAAGCACTAGAAAGTCTAATGGAAACCGAGCCGCACACTGTGCAGGTTAACCCTTCATACCCACACTGGGAATTAATGTATTGGTAGATGAAAGAGGGCGTGTCCTACCGGTCAGATCTCGCTTCAGCTTCCTGATGTCCTTAGCGAGGTCATCAAACTTGACCTGGGAAACTAGGAAGAAGTCTTGAGGCTCAGGCAGAGGGAACACACTCTTATCTGTGCCGGCATGCTGGAACAGGGGCACAAGCGTAAAACACATCAGCATCCATTCTGTCACATATGCTTGAATACCAGATGGTTTAAGACCGTAAAATACCTGATCTAAATTCCGCAGGTAGTAGGACACCACATAATCCACCAGACTGATACGATTGTCCTGAGGGAGAAATTACCGCTGATTAAGAATAGAATGTGATTATGCTTTACACGTCGATATATCATTGTGTCTTATACCCAACATTTCCCATTAAATTATGATACTGAGAGTAAAGACGTGGGCTACCCTGCTCTTGACGTCCTTCAGTTTGGGGAGGATCTCCATTCCGAAGCCATCAGCCTGGCCTCTAGTCCTGTTCCCTCCATTCATATAGTTCCCAAAGGCCAGAACCAGACCCATCACCTCCCGCAAACTATTGCTCTCTAGCAGCTCCTGATACACAGACACACAAGAAAACACACGGCCTCTGGGTTAGCTGAACCTCTAGGCAGCATGATAACACTTCTTTTCTGAATCAAGAATGTGATGCTGTGGCGGCCTTACTTTGCAGACATTGGAGACAATCTCCACCTTGCGACGGATGGAGGAGATGCTATCGAGGAACACCGACTGGAAGATGATGCAGTGGGCACGGCCCGAGAAGTCGGGAATCTGGGAGAGCTCATAGAGGAACCTGGAAAACAGGAGGGGAGGAGGAGCAGGAGGGAGGAGAGGGTGGAAGAGAACGGGGTGTGATGTGTTATGACAGAATTAAACAAAATGTCCAACAGGAAGAACTATTTTGGGTCCTTGGCAGGCTGCGCTTCCCCATGCAGGGCGGCTGAGTCAGTGTTGCTGTTCACAGGCAGGCAGGCAGCTGATAGTCATGAGTGGTGCTGCTCGGCTGGGTTTGAAAGGTCCACGGGGTCGGGGAGAGGGAAAGCAGTGAGCGGCGCACTGTGATTGATCAAAGGTAGCTTTGGCCTGATGCGGGACGACTCATGTAAACAGTGCCGTGTCGGAGGGGAGCGGAGCGGTAACATCCTGTGTGATTAGGCCCGTTGATGGAGGTAGACACTGAGTAGGGATGACTCAGGCAGCGGTAGTGACAGCTCTGGTCAAACATGGAAATAGGCAGGCCAGGCTAAGCGGCACCGCCTCGTTAACTGGCCCGGACTACTTAACCCTGACAGGATGGGAACTATGGAGAGAACCCACATCAATGCATGTGCACTGACATGTTTGTGCGCACACACATACTAGTTTATGAGGACATTTATACATATATATTCTTAGCACTGTGAAGACTTTCTTATCTATATTCTGAAATCTGAGAGCGTTCATGAGTGAAGTAATAGAAGAACCAGAGGTAGGACAAGGTAAAACAGGCTGTGAATAAATATTTACCAAGTAAAACACAGTAGAGCTTGGCTTATTTGTTTTGCAAGAGTGGAAATAAATAGATGAGTGATCTAACCATCTCTAAATGGCTATTCCCAGTATCCCCCCATTATGGTTTAGCTGTGAGAAACAACAATGTTATGAGTGAGTCAGATACATTCTATATTTCCAGTAGTCCAACACCTGGAAATAAATACAGTTAAATGTATATTCACAACTGAATACATGGTGTCTGTATGAATGTTTTTCTATAAAGTTTCTGTAGTATTATAATACATGTTTGAACTATTTGTAAAGTGCTCTTACTGTTCAGGTTTGTCCAGCAACTTCACCTCATCCTCCTTGGAAGTCTCATAATGTCTCTTTATCTTCTCTATCTCATCACTGGTGGCCCTCTATAATAATACACAAGACACAGTCCACAATATGGCTATCAATATATTGGCAGGGCTAAATATATTCAGTGCAGAGCATGAGAGGATTACAATATGAATCTGTACAGGACTTGCAATTGTTGCAGTGCAAGACACAGCAAAAAGCTGGCAGCATTGAGAATAAGCTATAATCTATGGAGCCCGGGTGAAAGACTTGTTCGTAGAAATAAAAAGCATACAGCTTCTCTCATTTTTAAATCAGAAAACTTATCTTTTACTTTTACTACCCCACTTCCCCATACTTACATTTTCATATAACGCCTCAATGGTCTCCAAATCCACCACAGAGTTGTCCACAGTCAGAACAGCTGGAACAGTAAAGATATTTATTATAAGCATTCAGTCTTATAAATGGAAAAGATCTTGGCTGAGGCACGCTGCCTTTTAACCACCGCCAGCGTTTGACGAACAAATTAGTTTTTCCGATCAAGGATATAAACTCACGATAGCCCTGTAATTTTGTAAAATGTTGGGTTATAACAAATTATATTTGTAGTAAATCCTATGGTGCACTCTGGTGTTAAAGTATATAGTAAGAGGATGTAATGCATCAAGGCAGAAGCTGTCCAAAGACTGGAAAACTAAACCACAACCAGAAAAAAAATTAACTTGAGAGCAATATTTCTAAATCAAGGTGGTAAGGTAGGGAACCGCCAACTGGAGTTTGGCGGAGGTTTTAAACCAAAACCAACGTGCAACACATGCTCTGCTTGTGTAAGCACCATACCTGCATAACAACCAAAAAACACTGTTCAGTTACCATGTAGTTGAATTATACATCTATCAGAGTGTGTAATTGGGAACATTGTCTGGAGGTGGTGAAGCTGGGAGCGTGGTCAGGCT
>CABFOS010001587.1:7962-18195 GCA_900660315.1 Diretmoides pauciradiatus | reverse complement strand
CGGCTTTGCAGTGAAAAGGCGAAGTGTGTGTGAGTTTACGAGCTGAGAGCAACAGGAGCTGTGAAAAGAGCTTTCAGCTGATGTGGCAGAATAGAAAGGCCAGAGGAAAGAGAGAGAGAGAGATCCAGCCTCTGGCCTGATTGACTGGTTTCTCTGTCTCTCTCTCTCTCTCTCTCTCTCTCCTAGGGCAGATGGGACAGGCAGGTATATAGTAGGGATGGGAATCACCTGAGACTTCACAATACAATGTTATCACGATACTTTGGCCACAATACGATACGTTTTGCGATACATTAAGTAATTTGTTGCGATATATCACAATTATTTTAAATAAAATAAAATGTAAAATGACAATTAAAATTGAAGTTGTACCCCTACAAGTGCCAAAATGACACCTCAAAATAAGAAGCAAGAAGTGAATCAATTTAACTAATTTAACTTTATTTGATCCAGTTCTACTGAATTTCAAAATAAAAGAGCAAAGATTTCTAACTCTGTCACAGTTCAGTTGTTTTAACACTCGACACCTATAGGATTTTGTCAGCAATGCACTTTTGCATTGCATAAAAATAGATAAAGTATCGATATTTGGCACTACTGTATCGATATTGTATTGCGGAAGAAAGTATCGCGATACTATGCTGTATCGATATTTCCCCCCACTCCTACTTGACATTATGCAGATTATGAGTGTATATCATCTCTCTCCTTAGTGGAAGCGTAGACTTAAGGGTCACACAGTACCAGGGTGAAGCTCTTGGGGGAGGCAGCCCATCTCTTTACTGTGGTCAGGGGCCACTCTTGCACCACATCCTTCGTCTTCTCCTCCACTCGCATCACCGATTCTTTGGTTATCCCCAGCAGCCGTGGAACCAGCTTATTTTTGCTCTTCATCTTTTCCTATCGGATAGAAAACCGTGAGAATGTAAATTGTAAAAAATAATAATAATAATAATACTCATGCTCTGTCTGTGGGTTGAAGCTCCAATATGAGGAGGAAAGGGGCAGGAGGGACATGACCCTGCAGAGTTCAGCCTTGTTTAACTGCTGCTCTATTGAGCAGGGTCTCCCCAGGGTTTAGTCCCTGTCAGTGCACCAGCATGGTCCTTCCACCAGCTCTCTGCCTGCTTGGCTTCAGTGCCCTCTACTCTCTGCCCTCTGAAAATCTATTACAGCTCACTTCAGAGCTCGAGCCTTCACTTGGCTTCCCTCCAGGGGTGCAGAGGACGACACAAAAATTAGCGGTTTGTGGAGACGGGGGAGTTCAAAATACCTTTCATGTCTCCGGGCTATTGTTTTCATCTCCGGGTCAAAATGTAGAGCTCCAAGAATGGAACAAAGGCCGCTAAGTAGAACAGCTTCGACAGTTCAATGCTCTTTAACACAAGGGCAGATTACATTATCCCAATGATCATAGTAGCTATGTATAGAGACGTATTAAAAACCTCCATTGTCTTTAGTTATGTTACTTTAGTGTCGTAGTTATCCGGGCTTTATTCAGGCAAGAAGTCAGATTTTCTTATCTGAAGTGGGTGACTATGTATAGGATCGTATCATACATGGTTTAACCTTGGTTAAGGTTTGGAGTAGGAATTCACGTCAGAGGTGTGGATCAATGTCAGGACACACACACACATGCAGGCAACACAAACCGGCTTGTTTACTTCCATATCTATGAAGTTTACAGCGAAACGGGGCTTTTCCTAGTTACCTGTGGTGATTAATGACTGCCAAATGACAAATGGAAGGTTACAGTCAACTCTTCAACAAAGATAGGTCTGTGCTTTTCCCTCTTGACAGCAACGAGAGAAGAGTGCAGCTGAAGTGAATTATTTAACAGCGTCTAAAATCTCCATCACTACTACATCTCCATCTCCTCATCACACACCGGCAGCGCTTATACATGTGGACGCCCACGCACATAAAGAATATCTTGACATTGCACTCTGTTTTAACTACTGGGCCAAACATTCCATTTATAGTCCATTAAGACCACAGCAGACAACAGCACTCTTCCTCTTTTTCCTTCCAGGATCGTAACCAAATGGTCTGCCGCCAAGGAGATTTAAAATGCCTGCTGGTGCAACTTCATCATGTCCACACACACTGCACTCCCTTTCCACTATTCTATTCACGAAACCAGAACAGACTTGCCATTGTCACAAGTATCTGCTACTACATGGCAAGCGCAGATGCGGTCCTCCGCTGGGAAACTGCTGATTTGTTATGATAATGGGTATGTTTTCATACCTGTTGGACGGCACAATGCATATTTGCACCTCGGACTAACTTTCTAATGAAACACTCATTAGTGCTGCAGCTCCGGTCTGTTTGCTGTAACTAGATCACTCATTCAATTGACGTTGCTCAGTCATTTTTGCTTTTGTAAGAAACGTATGCATATCAATATCATATCATATCAATTTGTTGAGATGGAGTAAAGAATATCTATGGCTGTGGGCACAATGATGCAACACATTCTGTATAGTAAACGCCAAGTTCACCTTCAATGCAGGAAGGGGTAATTATTATAGGGGCTATTATTTTGGATTGTTTTTCACAATTTTTCCTTTTTACTGGGCTACCAATTGTATAAATGAACACCAGATTATTCACCTCCCACTGAGCAATTTCACGCTGATTAACTGTTTAAAAGACATCTAAATGGTTTACAGCATCTCAGCTAAAATTAGGCTTCATAAATAAAAAGTGAATGCTTACTAGATGATGAAAATTAAAGCACTATCTTGACTTCTCTGGTGCATACGTCCGATACAGCTATTTATGCATCGTTTAAAGGAATAGTCCACCGAAAAATGATAATAAGCTTTCGTCTACTCACCCTCTTGCCGATAAGAGGTATGGTGTACTTTTTCCGTCCTTAAAACACTCCTGTCGCTCCACAGGGGAAACAGTTTTCCGTTACATCGTCGGTCGATATCAAGCTCTAGTCTAGTCAATATTTAGCCTATAAACATACAAGAAATGCCGTTTTTTTCACATACTTCTGCAACTCTTGTGTTCCGGACATATCGGTTGTGGCGGATGAGAAGTTTGGAGTATTTTGAAGGCTTTTTTGGGATACTTTTATTAGGTTTCGCATTTGGTCGCCATCCACAGCCGTTATATGGATAACCACTGAAAACTGTTTCCCCTGTGGAGCGACAGGAGTGTTTTAAGGACGAAAAAAGTTCACCAGACCTCTTATCGGCAAGAGGGTGAGTAGATGAAAGCTTATTATCATTTTTCGGTGGACTATTCCTTTAAATATGCAATAATGTATTCACTGCTTGGTCTGAAACAAACAAAAAGATCCTGGGCTATATGAGAGCTAAAGCATAGTGATGATGAAAAGACATCTAGTGCTCAGTGGGCTTATTTTTTTGATTCCTGTTTGTTCCGTGTTGCGCAACCCTTCCTCATATCATCCGTCAGACTGGTGTTGGTCTTTACCTTCACCAGGAAGAAGGACACTCCATAGGTTGGGAGGGACCTGGCGAGTTTCACATACTTCACTTTTGCCTCAATCTCTGTCATCTCTCCACAGTCTTTATGATCCTGGACAGAGAATAACCGTGAGAGCGCAGAATCCGTAGACACTGTGATCTACATAGTCGTGCAATTTGTCAAACAGCATTGCAATGTACATACTTGGAATATTTTCTTCTCTGACCCTCGTTGCTTGATGTACTCTTTAGGTAGGAACTCTTTCAGGCTACGGAGAGAAATTACATTTTTCCATGGTTACACTTTTGTGCTACAGGCATTTCCTTTTCTATGAACATATTTCCACATATGAGGTCATGCTTGCCCCAGTGCCTAAATGCCACACAACAGTTGTTACAGCTGACATCACCCCTGTGCATTCCGGTTGAGGAAATCCCCGAAGGAATGGCCTGTACCAAACTACAAAGAGATAACCATTGTAAATAAACAGCTCTGCACTGAACGTGTGAACGCACAACACATTGTGCAGAGTGTTTGACGAATGAGGTTAGTGTTGGTGTTAATGCATCTCTCTGATAAGGGAAGCTTACTCCAGGAATCCAGGCTTGTGTTTGTGTTCCACATGGGGTCCAAACTGGATCTGAGCCTGGATCCCAGCAAACTCACAGGCTTTATCAAAGGAGACGGGGTGGGAGCCATTCAGTATATCATCCCTGGCCTAGAGGAAAGAGAGAGAGGGGGGGGGGGCATAGAAACACAAAGGAATGAGAATTATCCAAAATTCAGCATACAGAGCACTTCATTTTGTCCTTTGAATGTAGCTTTAGAAGCTTAGTGAATAAGTAACTGTATTTCTAGAGCATCACTCAAACACATAATGTAGATTCACCCACTCAGAGGAGCCAAATAATATGTGTTTGTGCCAGTAAAAGCCCATCTCCAATCTCCATGCTTTCAAATGTAACAGCTTCAACCATTTGTCAACACAATTTGCTGTCTGCTATTACAAAGAGAAAGACATAATACCAGTATTTCACAATGTGCATTACAGAATGGTCCACAATATGTCACCAAGATTTATTTATTTTTGTTAAGCATTATATGGAAATGTCTGTTTGGTGCTGCTGAGACATAACTTGTATTTCAATGCATTCTTAGACAACGGAATACTCCAGTAGGTTATATTATCTCAGCCAGAAATCTTTGCTGACATCTTTCAAATGGCTATCAGTGGATGCTGTTCTCTCCAGGGGGCAGTCAGCTCTCTCTCTCTCTCTCTCTCTCTCTCTCTCCCCCTACAAGATTAATGGCTCCTCAAGCTGAGAGGCTATAGCTGACAGTGAGAAAGGCTCCATCAGAGCTTTTAGCTTCAGCATGTGCACAGCCCCAACTCCACCCATTCTTACATCCCATCAACCTCAAATGAAACAGCCGCTTACTGCTGCGATGAGAACCAATAATCTCCTTCACTCACAATCACACCCTTTTCCGCAGTATAATTCATACCGGAGTATTCACTTTTTTACTGAACACAAGAAAACATTTGAAATAAGTGCTGCTACGTGGATGAATACTGTATATATGCTGAATTTGCCAGTGGGACCCAACAATTGGGAAACGTTATTAGTGTTTCAAGAAATTTCAATGGAATTTGGCATGACGTTCTCCACTCTCCCCTCGTAAACAGAGAGAAAGAGAGACAGGCAGAGCGAGTGGCAGGGGCAGAGATCTAACAGCAGCCTGACGCCCATCCTGATTTTCCGCATTGCTTTGCTTAACTATATTATTCAGTCTCTAGTCTATTCCTGGAGTTGCTTTGAATGATATCTACTGTACTGTAATCAAAGGGTATTATAGAAACTGAATTCTAGTGACTGGATCATTTAAAATCAATCAGGGAATGTCAACCTCTGAATAACTTTACAGTACAATTTGGCCAACTCATTCTTTCTGTGGCCGCAGTATAATTTCACCATGTTTGTCCATAGAGGAGAAAGCAAAGCTCGACCCTGAATTTATGCAGAATTGTCATTCTTGATATACTGTAGTGGACATATGACACAGGCGATAGACAAGTGCTGATTCTATAGGCCATTGTAATGGAGCTACACAAGTGGAAGTGAACCACAAGACATCAGAAGCTGTGACACATTACAGCCTATAGCTACAATGCGGAGGTCAACCAGTCCACTGTGCCCCGGCAGAGCACACAGAGCACAGAGAATAATAAAATAAATGCTGACATAGGGACACACTAAAACAACTAAATGCACACGGCGATCGCTCAACGTGCGCACTAATAAATCAATGAGCAGCGCATGAAGAAGAAAGATCCTCGTGACCTACACTACACACACCAGTGCTCTGGAAAGAGACATTAATAAATATTCCATCTTGAAAATATGAAGAGGGGGCGGCTCATGCTGGGGGTCATGGTGACATCCTGGCTTCCAATCCAGCCTGGGACCTTTGTCTCATGTCATTCATTGATTCATATCTGCATATTTTACTATCACAGGCTCACTTTTTATCACAGTTTTATCAGTTGCACTCTTTTAATTAATGTTGGTATTGTCTGCATTTTTGTGTCTTTTGTATTGTATGTGATGACTGTGAGCTACAGGATACCCTGAATTTCCCCACGGGGATGAATAAAGTATCTATCTATCTATCTATCTATCTATCTATCTATCTATCTATCTATCTATCTATCTATCTATCTTTCTATTCTCTTCTGTCTCCATGTCGCTTTCCATTGTAAATGATCTGGTAAAGCAAAAACTGCCCCAAAAATACTGTATGAATAGTTTCATTGCGGAATATTAGCTCTTGGAAATTTTGACACCTACTCTCTAAAAAGCTATTGATGGCACAAAATTTAAGTAAATGATCCTACTTTTTAAAGTCTAAATGGTCTTTGGTTGACAAAATAACCTCTACAGACTTAATCCATGCACATGTTGAACTATATCTAAAGTGGATATAGAACACTACAGTACACTTATAAGGATAATAAGGAAAAGTGTGTAGAATCCCATGAGCACCACACACAGGGCCATGCTTGGGTTCATCCTGTTCTTAGCATAGATAGATGTCAGAAAGGGAGTGGCCCTGTAGTCGACGAGATTAGTCTGTTCCTGGCAGAGCCTTCACTGTGTGTGTGTGTGTGTGTGTGTGTGTGTGTGGCAGGGCTGAAATCATGGAAGCTTCACATCATTAATAAACATTTGAGCTCATCGCTAGGATGCTCACCCAAAGAAATGCCAGGAATAATATCATAATCTGTACCGTCTGTATTAGCCTACTATCTTTTAGGGTTTTTTAGGGTTACAGGAATGGTGACTGATGAAGGCTGTTAAAGGGGAGAATGGAGGCAGTGAAAAGCTGAGGGAGAAAAATGATGTATGTGAGCGATAGAAAGAGAGAAATAACAGAACATAACAGAAAAAGGAAAAGCAGATAAAAGCAAAGAAAAGCAACTAAAAAGTGAAAAGAAAAGAAAAAAAATTGTGAAAGGGAAGAGTGTGTTGTGCCTCTGAGACTGAGACCCCCCACGGAGGAAGTCAGGGGGTAAATGTGAGGCCTGGGGTATGTTCCATCCAGCCTAAGAAAGGCATCTCTCTTCTAGCTCTGCCTGCCCCTTTTAACACAGTGACAAATTAGAGCCACTGCCATGTGAAGAGGCTCTGTGATCTGCCTGCATAGCAATCTGTGTGTGAAAGAAAGGGAGAGGGAGAGATGGATGGGGAGAGGCAATGGAGAAGTAAAAGGCGGAGTGGGCGGAGGAGGGGGGGGTGGGGTTGTTATTGTGGAAGGAAATATGATTCTGTGTTGTGAGGAGATGATATGTACTGTACTATAATGTGTGCCAGGGTAAGAGGGTGGGGATGTGTGCGATTATGTCAGAATGTGTATGAGATGGAGGGGGAGTGAAGACAGGCGAACTAGAAGGGAGGGGAAAGAGAGAAGAGAGGTAGAAACAGGAACAGACAGACAGAGAGGAGGAGAATAGCAGGGAGAGAAAGAGAGTAAGCTATTGGAGATGTCTGTTGTGGACATCTTCAGAAAGTCCCATGGCAGCCGGGTAAAAAGATGAAGGGAATCAGATTTGACTATAAATATATATTTTAAACATGGTATACATCTCTTAGTAAGAGCTGCTTTTTTCCTCCCTACTTTAGAGCTTTTTCCTTTTCATGTGGGAGTGCATGCAATATGGTTTGTGTATTTGAATTTGAATAATATGTGCCTGCATTCATACCATGAATTATGTGTGTTTGTGTGTGCTTGCATGTGGTTGTGTACATTTGTTCTGGTCTCTCTCTTTGTCTCTCTCTGTCTCACGTACCGTGGCTGTTGGGTGAAAACAATGTTTCTCCAAAATGTCAGATTTTCAGGAACTAAGAAATATCCAATAAGGTTTGAAGGAGTTTCAAAGTACTCTACACCCTGCTCTGAGTCCAGGTGTCAGTGGGGAGCTCTCTTTCCCACCTCAAGGCTGCAGAAGCTAATGTGTGGAGTGAGCAAAGCCTGACTAGTGTGGTGTTGACTCAACTGACCCCCACAGGGGAGCCCATGGTGCCAGCTCTCCCTGGGTTTAGAACACTGCTAGAACAAGCAGGCAAATGGATGCAGACATCCGGCCTCAGATCATCTTTTGCAAACTGACACAGCCACATTAAAATAGTTTGGCCTTCTAGGCACTAGAGCCCAACCTTGGGGACCACAAGCAGCTGTAGTGGTGGTGCTGATATGTATGGTGAAGGCTGTGGGCCTACAAGGCTGCAGAATACAATGGGGAAGGGAATCACAGGGGAACTAAACATCTAAACTAATCGAGAGCTTTTCCTTCACATGCCAGTCAAACCTGTCTGAAGCGCATCTAAGCCAAACATTATTCACAAAAGCTTTCTTGATTAAAACCCCCAAAACTCAACCCAACAGTATATTTTAAACGTTAGCCTCCCTCAGTGGGATATTTTTGGCTGTGGAGGTCTCACAGTGTAAAGAATTTGGGTCCAGCTCTTGATTTGTGTCTCATGCCATCCACTATCTCCTCACTCCCAATTATGCTGTCCAATAAAGCAGAAATGCAATATAAATCATGTGAAACACGCCACACCATACCAGTGCTATACAGTATCTATCCAGGTTGAATACAGTCCACTGTGAGTGTATTAATCTATGAGGGATGATTATAGTTAAGCTTCATTTTATGAATGACAATAGTTAGTGTGCATGCGGACATATATGCATGTGTGTGTCTGTGTTTGTGTGCACATGTATGTATGCTATGTATGTGTTTAGTAGTCTTACTTGAACATAGAGCAGGTTCAGCTGGACAGGGTCCCGCGAGTCCACGTTCTGGTCAGAATAGAAGAACTTGCGTCTGAGCAGCAGAGTCTCACTTTCCTCGACTCCTTGCTCTCTGAATGTCCTGCTGTGGTCGAGCCAGTTCACTGCCAAATCAATATACGCATTATTTTACCATACACACTGAAATGAATTGACACTCACTTTATAGAGACTTCTACAGGAGGATGTCTGAAATTAATCAGGCCGTTAGAAAAGGCAGACAGACTAAAAAACTAGTTTTCCGGCTGAGTAAGATGGTGATTTATACATTCACACGTTTCAAAATGTAATTGGTGTCCCCTGGGCGAAAGATAACATTGTTAATTTCATTAAATTTTGATATGTCCAAGCTATAAATTTGACTTGAGTGATAAAGCACATGCTCAGATGATGGCGTTGAGTCTGATTCATTAATGTAAAAATAGGAAGGGTGTAAAGCGACAGTATCAGGATATCGACGACACTTATGGCAGCTTTCGGAAATCCCACTTTCCAACTCACAGTCATCGTCTGTGTGGAGTTTGGCTTTGAGCTTTTCCATCTTCCTTTCGTCTCGTAGCAGCAGAGTTCTGTCTTTCTTCAGCGTCCCCATTCCATCCTCCTTCTTGTCCTCCGTTACCTCCTGAATGAGGGAGTACTCCTCATAGTTTGTGATTCCTGGAAAGGACACAAGTAAGCCAGAGACCTCTCAGAGGAGGAGACGCTTAGGACCAGCATGATAACTAGTGCTATGATAGAGAAAACATGTCTCCTATTCTCCTGCACCCCCTTTTTTTCTCTTCCTCTGCCTTGAAACACCGGGGATGGAAAGCTGGTGCAGAGCCAGTCAACTAAAATGGGAGCTGAAGAGTAGTAGTCAATCAGAAAGACCCACTCTAAACAACCAGTAGCCAATACAGAGAACCCTCTTCTCCTCACCCAATTGAGCTTGATTGCGGTTCAGAGAAATTGAATCTGGCTTAGGGAACACCTCTTTGACGAGTGAGGACGGCACAGTCTGGTACTTCACAAAAACACTCATTTAGCAGGAACAAGCTTCTTTTGAGCTTGATAAATCATGGCCCTTGCACTTGCAACAAGAAGTGATTAGTAATTTACCAAGCGTACATAAATGATTTGAAGTACTAAACAAATGCTTTTCTGTCCTAATAGGAACTTGTGTAATAACAGAGCAACATAAGGGAAGCTTTACTCCATAACTACAGTGTAGTGAAGTGCATGCACATTGACTATACATAAGATATATGCTGAACTAGAAAGGTGTGAGCGCAGACCTCCGCCCAGGATGCATGTCGCCTGTTTATGCGGTGACAGCTCTGATGAAGACGGAAGTACTACCGTCGAAACATGTCAGGTAGGAAAAACCTGTTGTGTCTGATATAAAAGAAAATACTACAGATCGGAAGAGCACACGTCTGAACTCCAGTCACC
>CABFOS010001575.1:1768-15413 GCA_900660315.1 Diretmoides pauciradiatus | reverse complement strand
TGTAGTTGGCATTTTGTTGCTCATCACAAGCCAGGCGATTAATAAAATACTCTTGAATACCTATAAAAAAACACAAAATTTTATTTTAAAATTTTTACTAATGTAATTGGAGTGCAATGATTACATGCAACTTCATTGTTTATGCTAGCTAAAAGTAACGTTAACATTAGCATGTGCATGTTTAACGTCACTTGAAATCGCCACTTGACAGCTCGTTAAGTGGTCTTTTTTCAGCCATTTACAATTTAACATCGCCATTCATAATAATGTACCTTCATCAGTAACTGGGGGCCACTGTCGCACGTCGTCAATCCAGCTTGTCATGTTGTCATTCAATTATTGTAGCACTGTCATCTAGCTAATGTCTGCACTGAAGCAGCCAGAATCAATCACAGTCTACCTGCCATGCCACCGCAGCTATGGCGGCGCCAGTAGATGGCGGCCTACACAAATTGGCCGGCGGATTCGTCAATATATGTACAATCTTTTTTCTCTCTAAATTTCGTTGGTGCGGCTTATATTCAGGTGCGCTCAATAGTTCGGAAATTACGGTAAGCTATAAATCCACTGTAGTCTGTCAACCTAACACTCCTTTTTTCTTTTTTTTCTTTTTTTAAGTTGTTTAACTCCATCCAGCTATATGGTGAAAAATGAAATGTAGCGTGGAATGTAATGCATATATAATACAGAATTGACTGCAACACATCAGATATATATCTATGTTCAGTTTCAGGTTGAATCCAAAGTCACATTGCTAAATGTCAAAGCGATTGTGGCCGTGGTATGCCAACTGCTTTATGAAATAAATAAAGATACTGACAAACTACTGCAGAACATACAGTACTGTGCAAAAGTTTTAAGCACCCTAGATTTGGTCCCAGATCTTATTTTGTTTTCTGCATTAGTGTTTTACATTACTGCTCTTTATAGTAATACATAGAAACTTTTAATTTCATTATTTTTGAAAGCATTTTCGCTTTACAGAATGTAAAGACCTTTGCACAGTATTGCAGTTAAACTAGTAATTGAACTGTACAGATTCCTCAAACTGACCATAATAATTATTATTATTATTATGCTGTTTGCTGATCAACATAAATAAATGTGGCTGGTTAGGCTGGGAACAGGTGGTGAAAACAGTCTTATACACTCATGGCTGTGACAAAATCCCTTTAAGGTAGCCATTATTAATTTATACTACTCCTCCAGACCACTGTACTACATCCGAACTAATTAGCTTGATGGTGGCTGATGCGCATGGAGTATTAATATCCTGAATGGCTCTTCTGAAGCATATCCAATGAGTTGCAGATTAATGGGCGCATAGACCAAAGCTAGCACCATGTCTTTTCATCTGTTGTAAGAGCACTGGCAACCTATTGTGGTGTTATCAATGTCACTTTAAAGTCACATAAGAGAATGTTGACGCTAACAGCACACCTGCTGTGCAGACCAGTGAAGATCTCTGTACAGGCTGATGTCTCTCAGGATTGTTTCTCCAGTCACATCTTCTGCCAGCTTCCTTAGGGGGACAAAAGGCAAAAGACAATGCACCTGCAGAGTGATGTTCCTCAAGCCTCTTTGTAGACCCTGTTGATACACAACACAAAACAGAAAGGAATGAAACAGCCATTTGCGTTTCAGACATGGATCAGATGGACATAGATTTCTAGATATGGCTCAAGCTTAGTGCTAGATTTATTGTTTAGTGGTTAACCATGCCAAAATTGTTTTGTCCTCTTAAGTGGCATGTGTGGGGAAGCTGGTGGTGTTTAACTGGCATCAACTACCATAAAAACCTACCTAACTCCACAGTGTCTTCTACTCAAGATGTGAGAACAGAGCCACTGCAAATTATTAAGGAAGGACGGAGAGACGAGAAAGTGATCTACTAAAGAAATAGAAGAGCACCATCACCTCCTGCATTGCATTGTATAGCATAGCCCTTTGACCAGGCTTTAGCTCAGTCAGTACGTTGCTCCAGCACTGGCACTGGGCAGTTCCACCGATCTCAGGCCAGTGCAGGTCTCTCAACACAGCAGGGGAGAGACCAGGGTGTAATGGCTTCAGTCTGCACAGTGTTTCCATGGTAAACTAGCAGGGAGAGGATCACCACAAAAACACACACCAGTTAGAATACAGTTGGTTGAAAGTCAGTGAAAATAGTAACATGTCTACTTACATTGGTGTCCTTTGAGATCTTGGATAATATTTGAAAAGCCTACAGAAAGTAAATAGAAAGTTTATAGGGTACATACACTGCAGCAGAAAGTCAAATAGTTCACATTTTTAAAGAATATACCAGTGTGGGCAAAGGTCCGATGTCATTCCTGTCATTGAAAGGAATTAGTACAGATCATTGTTTATCCTCTTCTGTTACTGAGATATTTGGTTGCCAATTAATTGTGCAATTAGCTACTTAAGATAAGATATCCTAAACAACTTAAACATCTCAATAGATGACAAAAGATTGCAGCAGTAGACAATAGTGCCATGTCATCCATCATTTTTCTTCTTAATGCTACAGTGTGCATTAATATATTATGTGACGAGTATCTGAAGAGTTGAATTTGGGAATTTTATATTATATATTTTCTGTTACACTTGAAGCCTATGGCAGTGAGCAGCAGAAAATTAATAATATCTAAATAATAGAAAATGGCAAAGAATGGTGAATGGAATAGGAATGACATAGGACCTGTGAAAAAAAAACACTGTTACAATCCTTAAAGTGCATGGTTTAAGTGAAATGCATTGCTGACCTGTGCTGGGGAATACCTATGTAGTCCTGGTTGTGTGAGGAGTTCCCAGATTTGCTGCGAGGGATAAGACTGCAGAAAGGAAGCTCCTAGCTGGGGCAACAGACCACTTAGGGCAGACAGCTCTGGAGGGGGCATGCTGCTGGCATTCAGGGTCTGAACTACTGGTATCAACCAAGTGGATAGCTAGTCATAAAACACAGTTAAACAGAGTTAGACACTTTCTTAGAACATAGGAAGTGTGTAGAGAAATCATTTAAAGAAGATCGTATTGATGAAATCTGTAGTATAAGAATAAGAATAAGAATATGTGGCAGCATTGTGCCCCTTACCCTGCCGTCAGCACTGATGAGTCCCTTAGACATGCATTGACCCAGCTGTTGCCAGACGGCAGAGGACGGGGATAAGGCCTGAAGAAATGGATGCAGGTCCAATGGATCCAAGTAACATGCAAGAACTCCCAACCTGCAAAGAGACATTATTATTCATTTTCTGATCGTGGGAGCATGGATGGAGTACGGTGGTGTCTAGGTCTTACCTCAGTACATTATTACTAGTGAGATTCATCCTCTTATTGAACAGGGTCCGGAGCACATAGCGTCCCCTTGTGCCATCCAGGCTGCTGTTGCCCAGTAGCTCCACCAGAGGAATAAGCTAAAGGAGGGGAAACAGATCATGTACAATTTTCAACTTCAAAAGCTAAAAATGATATCTGCACATCTGACATCTATATAAAAGCCACACTGATCACCTGCCCATGTCTGAGAAGACTGATCTCTCAGTGAACATACTGCAATTAGATCTAGAGTTTCAATTAGTGAAACAGCCTCTAACCTGCTGTGACGTCAGCTGCTGGAAATTAATGACTGGGAGGTATGGCAGTAGTGGGAGAATGGAACTGAGGAAGTATGGTGGCCATGTAGGGACATCACCCACCATGTTTGACTGCAGAAGCCTTTTTACAAAGGCCTTTTTCTGCAGTGACTTCATCTCTGAACTGTGGTCGCGAATGGCCATCAACCTTCAGAACAATGTACAAGCTGTCAGCATGAGAACACTCAAAACTTTTAGATTAAAAATTGAAAGTCCTGGTCCAGCAACTCACACACTGTCATTGACCATCAGGGAGGCTGGGAAGCTCATGATGTCAGAGACAGACATGAAGGGAATGAACTGAGACAGGTCCACAAAAAGTTCTGGGGTCACACTTGGGAACTTGTGAATGAAGGCAGCTGTCATTGTTTCCATGGCTTGCAACTCTTTTTGAGAGGCCTGACAGAGAGGACAAGAGAGCAGGACAGAAATTGATCGGCAGTCAAGCAGGCATTCTTAAATGATCCGTGAGCCATGACACACATTCAGATGAAATGGATACAAAAACATTGCTATTTTATCAATCTTGAGTTGCCATTAGTGCCTTGAGAGACATGTGCGGCACTAATGGAGTGTAAGAGAGAGCCAAATACTCTGCATGCACTGTCAATATGCATGTAGAGCATTGGTCTCTCTGTTTTAGAACAAACCTGGGTGGTTTCAACATGTAGCTGGTCCCAACTTTGGTGCATATGAGAAATAAATCTCTTAACAGCATCTTTTTCAGCAGACATCACAAGAGTGCGAATGCTCTCTCTTGGCATTTGGAGATACTCCTGGTGAGATAAAGTGATTCCTCTCAATACAAATTTAAGCAAGTTAAGCTGTTGTATGAGAGTGTAACTGTGAATGTAGTTGCACAGGCAAGTACCTGCAACAGAACCCTGAGAGCAGAGGAGTTGTCTTCCCGCTGAATGAGGTCCCACAAGACGGGCTGATGTAACAGCGGAAATATATTATTCTCTCATTGCTGCATGTGTGTGTGTGTGTGTGTGTGTGTGTGTGTGTGTGTGTGTGTGTGTACGCTATCTTACACTGAAGCAGCTCAGCAGGTCCTCTTTGAGAGCGGAGTTCTGCTCTCTGCGGAGGAAGACTCCCACAGTGTGAAGGACGCTCATGGAGGCTTCAGGCTGCATCGTGGCCCAGAAAGACGTATTGTCAAGGAGACTGGAGAGGAGGATGGCCTGGCCCAGCCCTTGCCTTGCCTCTCCCTCCCCTTCCTCCAGACCTGAAGAGAGCCCCACCATGAAGTCCAGCACTCGTAACACATACCCCAATGCTACTAAAAACCCTCCACGCTCTGCACCCTCCACCTCACACACACTCAGCTTGTGTAGGGCTTCTACCAGCAGTGGGGCTGGGTTCACACACAGTTGCGAGGTGTCAAACTTATACGGTGCTGGGAGCATGTCAAAAAACCTTTGCAGTACACATTTCCTGCCCTCCAGTTGTTCCTCTAGGTCAGCACAGACATCTGAGAAATGAGGCATGGATTTTAACTGCTGATGATAGATTGAGGCGTTTAGACAAATGTACTCTCTCAATCCATGTGTATGCATACACAGCTCCAGGAGGGTGGAGTTGGTGAAATGGTGCATAGCCCACTTCCTGTAGTGACAAGTCTCAATGGTGTCAACATGGAGGGAATTGTGTATTTTGGAGCAGTACGCTGCAGCCCAGCTGCCCTCTGGGAAGGAGTGGTGTGGGTCAGGAGACCCTATCCCACACAGGGCTGCGATCAGGACTGAGTTGTTGGGCAGGAAGCAGTGTCTGAAATCCTGGGCAGTGAGGGACCTGCTGCCCAACTGAGCCAGACAGTTTTCATCAAGTCCTGGGCGTCCTACAGCCTCCCCTGACAGCTGCACACACAAGTCATCTATACTGGACTGGTTGAAATAATGAAAGTCCTTTGTCTCTGCTGCCTGTTAAAAGGGGAAAGTAGTAAGATCTAACGCATGATGCACAAATACATCATTTACTGTATCCTCGGCATGTTTTGCCACAAATATTTAACACTCTTAGCAAATACTGTTCAAGGCCAACCACTTGTATGTTACTGTATTTAAGAATTACATTACCAATGCTGCATTGGTACTGTTTTTATTTCTGTGGATATTTTTGTAGTCAGTTAATTTTTAAAAACTTGTCTCACAACTCTAAATGAGTGGTCCTCAACCATTTCATAGGATTAGTAGCCTGTTGGTATTGTGTATTGTGCTGTAGATGGTTTCATTGCCTGGTCTGCATTCTGCCTGCACTAAGCCATGCATATGAGTGACAAATTAACTATGGCACTCAATTAATTATGACACGTCTTGATGTTAGAAGTGCTTAATTTGATCATTATCATTGTTATAAAATAATTGAATTCAGCTCACCTGGTGTGCTCTCTGCAGCCAGAAAGAGGAGTTGGCACACACAGTGTTGTTGAACTCATGGGCAAAGAACTCACTGCAGACATGGACCCAAAAGAAGTCGTCTTCAGCTGCAGACAGGTACCAGGCTGCATCAGAACAAGTGGCATGCAGGTCAAGTCCCAACTGACCCACTGCAGTGTTAACTGACCCGTTCTCCCCTTCAAACAGGTTGCAGTACAGGAACACAGTGAAGTTGGAGACTCCTGTCAAGCCTGGGATGGATGCATTACACGCTGCCTCCAGAAGTTCTGAGGTGGAGTACTCCACCTCTTTCTGTTGGTCTTTGCCTTCCCAGGACTGGGAAGGTGTGACAGGGAGGTCATGTGGGTGGTTTAGTTTGGAGGTTGTTCTTGATGACAGGGTTGCTTGATTTGTCGAGTGGGACGGTGTTTGTCTGGACGTTACATCAACTCCGTCAGTGGAGGGACAGGACAGGAATGGGAGGGTGCTCGGGAGACCCTGGGAGCTAAAGCCTAAAGCCTGGGTGTTCCATGTCACATTATGTCTTATCCCCCTAAATATACATGGACAGACCAGAGAAACAATTGTAGTAATATGAATGTATTTTGACTTTGGCAATAATAGCGCAGTCAATTATAAGACGGTAGAATAAATCTGAGTAATGTTAAGCAATGCTGAGATATGGTGCCACAGTCAAATACCCAGATTGTAATGATATAGTGAGCTTCATGAATAAAATATCTTACCATAAGATAAGCTGTCTCAGGTCACCTTTAGAGATAAATGGAGGCAAATATTAACACAAAATCACAGTGGAATCAGGTAAGAGATGAGTGGTGGAAAAGGCAACTGCAGGCCCTTGCAGCATACAATTCTGCCTGATGTAACAGCAAAGCTCCGCTAACAAAGCCCAGGATATAGTGTTACTGACATCAATGAAAGGATAAAGAGATTAGCCGGGCCAAGGGACTCAGGGTACAACAGATGCTGTCAATGATCAAAATGAACATAATGATTTTAAAGCAGTGTCAGTCACAGTAGCTTTCTCCTTTGTATTTTTAAGTGGAAACCAGGACAAGCTATTTAGAAATGTTTTAGCCAGTGCATGACACTAAATACAAACTAAAGGACACTTATGTTTGACGTACAGTATATTTGATTGGATCTACACATGGATAACACTACATTTTTGCAGTCATTTCTTTTGTCGGGAGCAAAACCAATATGCTTTTATAAATTGGCACTCCAACAACAAGAGCAAGAGCATACTGGCAACTGCACCATTAGCAGCTTATGGACATTCAGTATTCCTGCTTGTTAGTTTGTCACATTCTCTCAGCATTCAGGGCAGATTCAGGAGGCAAAGCAGAGTGAATGTTTACAGGTAACCAAATTATATCAAGCTTAGCAAGCTACCAGCCACTCCATGCAGAGAAAGTAACTCTCCTCATATTACAACTCGCCTTCCCTTTCATTGTATATTGTATCTGCCATCTGAACCCAGTTAGATTTTTCATCCTGTCCCTTTGTAATTGGAGTGACCTCTTTCTTAATTATCCAATGATTTGATTATCAGATTGCATTTACGGCTGAACACAACTGAAAACATGGAATGATGCTTGCTGTTTTGAGGAATGGGCCAGGAGGGTGAATGATGTCTTCCAGGGGGATGGCAGGCTTTATGAAAATGACTGGGGGGGTTTAAACTCACGTAATTATTATTAAGCAGCGGCTCTTATGTGCTTTGATGTTGTTATTGACCTGAGGCTAAGTGCACTATATACTCACCCACTGAGCATCTCCCCTGTGGTTTAGGCTGTGGCACATCCACCAGGCTGCTAACATCATCAAGCAGCGCCATGGTAACTTGTGACACTTTTTTCCTTAAGTTACCGTAGACAGAACTACCCACCCTATGCAGGAGACCCCTCCTCAGCCCATCCAAACTTTGCACAAGAGCTGGATTTCTCTCTGCTAAGTGGCTTGCCCTCTCTCCTCCACCTGAGCGTGATAGTGCCTGCAAGAGCAAAGTCTGCATGGAGTCTAAATCATCCCCTGTGTCCGTTCTGTCTCCCAGAGAGGCATTTCCAGACAAGCTGTCCTCCCTTGTAGCTTCAGGAGGCAAGCTGAAGGGCTTTAAACGTCCAAAGGCAGCGGAGCCCTTATTCTGGTCACCGTCCTGACCTGCAGGGTGTAAACTGACTACAGGTTTCCAGTTGCGGGTCTCTAGGAAAAGTAGCAGCTGCTGAAGCCAGCTGACATTGAAGGCACAGTCACTACGGCCCTTCAGTGCACAGATAAAGCCCTGCAGGCCTGCACTGGCCTGGCCATAGGTTCCACTGACCAGTGCCTGCAGCATAGCTTCCATCACAGCACTCACAGTCCTCCAGTTCTGAGATAAGAAAGCCAAGAAGGGCCTGTAAGGCTGGCGCTCAGATAAGGAGAGAAGATTCTGCAGCAGCCCCAGAAACCAGTCCCAGTGAGGGCTGCCCCTCAGGGACAAAAACCAGTCCTGGAGTCTGACACTGGGTCTGGGCGGTACCTGGCCATTCCACTGGTTCAGTGTAGCACTCCCTTCCGACTGGATGAAGGAATGCAGCACCTTTTCCCATAGCTCCTCATCAGACACTGTCTGTCTCTCCTCTAGCTCAGCACCCATCTCCTGGAGGTACTGAGAGATGTTGTACAGGAAGCTAGACAGACGGTGCCGGTCCATTGGCTTGTTTAGGGACGGCAGGCCGATATCCTTGTTGGGCAGGAAACCAAGTGTCTTCAGGCCCCCCATGATACTCCTCACCAAAGGGTGTACAGGGTGGTCTTTGCTTGTTTTTGGAGGATTTTTGTGAGGATTCAAACCACCTCCTTCATTCCACTTTGAAATCAGCTCCTTGAGAATGACATTTCTTCGGTCCTCTTTATTTCCTCCTGAAAATAGTCCCATTAAAGAGAGCTAGATCTAGCATTATGTCATAACCACATGTGTAGTATGAAATACAAAATATGAAAGTATATGAAATACTACATGTGAAATATTGTATTTGACGGATATAGTAAGGTGTTGTACTCACCTGTTCTCTCAGTGGATGCTTGTCCCAGTAAAATAACACAAACTATGATGCTTGTAAATCCAAGACTGGCCATCCCTGGCCCTTTTTCTGCCATCTTCATCTCATGCCAGTGTGCACAATGACAGTGATGTCACATGTTTCTTTTCAGTGTGTTTTCCTGTTAATGTCACAAAACCCTGTTTAAATGGGTGTTGTTACATTCTCTGTGATGGGATGGACACAGAGTAAAGTAGCTCACAGGAGAGAGGGTATTAAACCTTAATGACGGACTAACATCACCTTACCACTTTCACAACATGGTTAATAAAACAAGAGTCTACTTATAAAAACTATACATGTATGAACTAATCAAAGGTAGGGCAATGTGTAATACTGAATAGATTTGGAGACAGAGTTCCCTAGGAAAACCTTGTGTAGTTTATGAATATAAAACTTTTTAATCCAATAAACACAATTCTGATTGTTATCAAGACCATTGATTAAAAAGCAAACAAAACGATTGAACTGCAAAGAAACTTTCTGTTGATAGAAAAATCTGTTGAGAATTTTAAATGCTAATTTAAACAATTATTGTAAATGATTATTTACAATACTGAAAAATAGCAAGATAAACATTTTTAGAACTCACCAACAGCTTGGTTCCATGTGTTACTGTAAATATCCTTTTTAGGCTTTGTCAGCATCTCTAACCTGCAGGTATCAAAGCATCCAGAGCTGACCTCTTTTTGTCTGGCACTCTCTGTTTCAACATCTCTCCTCCTTTCTCTAAATTCCACTCTCTCCTTCTGCACCCCTCCCACCCGTGTCCTCTACCTCTCTCTGTGCTTTTCTCTGTTTTGTGAACTGGCTCTTGTGTCTCTGGGTTCAGGTAGATGCATGGTTTCAAATTTCATGAATCATCTGACCATCACAGACTGGTTGACTATTTTCTTTGATAATACATGTTTGAGTATTGAGTCCTTTAGGTCATGCCATTCCAGGATATACAATGATTTACATTAGATTGTATTCAACTGAATATTTTTGACCATTATGAAGCTATAGGAAGGTCACCGCTGTCAGCTAGCTGCTCAAGCAAGGTGAAAATCTGGATCATGTTAATCACACCCATGATATCTATCCCATTCTCTAACTGTCCAGTGTCTCCCACTGACTAATTCTCTATTGAGATGTCTCTCAGCTGGGACTCATCTTGTGACTCTGGTTCTGTGGGGGTGTAGACTTACCGACTGTGCTGTGCCCACGGGACTCTGCAGGCTGTCACTGTTTATGCCTTGGTCACGCCAGCCATACAATCAAGCTCTGTACAAGGGCACAGCAGCAGGTTCCTCAGTGTCAGACCACTGTCTGCAGGCCCTGAAACACTAGAGGGTTGATTGAAAGGACCCCCACCCCCTTCCTTTAGCTGTGTGATACTGTGGCCTGCAGAGGGACAATAACTTCCTCTTGTATTATTGATACCGTAGGGAACAGCAGTCACTCAGTGCAGCAGGGCTCAACTGGCCACAGGAATATTCAATGAGAAACTGGATCTGCCCACAGTTTGCTCCCCTCTCGCTCTACTGGAAACAACATGTATGGCTCTGGGGATGTCAGCTGGAGAAACCAGCTCACTGAGATGCTGTTGAGATTGGAAAACTAGGTTTGATTCCCAGTATTAGCTTTCTCACACTGCAGCAAGCTTCACTTCACACACTTCATGAAGGGTAAAATGGAAGCCTTGAATATTTCCTCAGTCATATGGAAATCTATAACAGGTTAGATGTTTCCACCCAGATCAATGGCCAATTGAGTTCATATTAGGACAGACAATTTTCACTGATGTCAGCTCTGCAACAAATATTTTTTCAAGAACCAACTAACTCCACCTGACCCAATTATGTATCTTCTTACTGTATGTAAAGTGGATACCATGCTGTGTTCTGCATATTTATACTGAGGAAATTACAAGTGTCATCTAATGACATGTTAATTCAATTCTAACACCACATGAAGATAATCCCTGATCATGCATACATTTGCATAGATAGAATTTCTAACAGATTGCAGCGGAGGCCAGTAGTAAGAAGAAGAAGAAGAAGAAGAAAAAGCGTAGTCCTTACATCCTTGGAGAGAGTTCAGTTTGGAGGGTCAGGCCTGGAGCAACAGGGACACAAATTCACATAAACATGTCCACAATGCATGAATCTAAAGGTTTAGAACTGTGGAGCTGTCCTGACATGCCTACCTCCTAACTTACAGTTTTGACTCTGACACTGGAAGAACACAGGAGTCCTCAATGACCTGATTGCCTTCTCTGTCAGTCCTTGAATTTTGAAAAAAAAAATCAGCATTCATAAAATCATGTGATCAAAATGTATTATAATGCTAAAACGTTTTTTTAGGTTTTGCAATTTTTCAGTTAGGCATTACATAAATCTATCAGCATCTCAGCTCCCTCTCTTTTTATTCTGTTACTTTGCATAATGATTTTATCCTTCATACCAGTACCTTTCTATATTTATGCCAAGGCACAGACCCTCGATTTCCTTTTCATTTCATAACAGATTGGGTGCTTATTGAATTATGTCGCCTGTCAAATAGTCCTGTAGATTTACATCGGCATAACCTGATGTCCTCTATGGCAACCGTGATGGAGTAGTAAATAATATTTGAACTGAACTTCTGTATGGATAAACCCTGAATTATGCCACAGGGGGAATGTTACACTACATCCTGCAAAATAGTGAATTCACAGAAATACAATAGATATCTGAAAACTTTCATCAGACATCCATATCACAGTATTTGGAGACTATGGAGCTGCAAGTGTATATCTTCTACAGTATTTTAAAATGAGCTTTGGATTCATTAAGAATGCAATACTCAATCTCTCTTCTCCCCATTAATGTCATAGATGAATGAATCCCTAAAGAATTCAAAGCGATCTTGTTGTGTAAAAGGAGTATTTTTCTAATGTTTGTTACCGTGAGAATGCTTTTAACAATAGGCGTGATTTATGGAAAAGGGTTTTCTTAAGTAGTTAGCCTTGACAAATGTTGATAGAGCACCGGCTCTTGAGGAGCATGGCACCGTGCAAATGGCCTTCGGTTATAAGTCAATTTGGCTACATAGGAAATGTCTATATAGGACAAATCCACCTTAAAACAGTTAAAAGAAAAACATGCTGCACCTTGCATTTCTTGGTTCATTTTGTTGTTTAGGTGGTGTATTTTTCTTATTAGAAAAAATACTTGCTGACACTGTGTATGTTTACATGCACGTCATAACCTGGTTAAGATCATAGAATTAATTTATTCCAATATTAAATGGATTACTGTGGCATATAAAAATCTTACTCCTTTCACTTTGGTTTTGTACCGTCTGTACATTTTGATGTCAAGAAAAATCACAGATTACTATTGGGGTCAGTGATTCTGTTGTGTAGTAACCTACTATTGGTCAGTCAAAGAGACTGGTGGTAGCTGGCATCTGCAATTTGTTTTAACATTTGGATGAGAATCTGTTGATTTATTCATGGCAACATAGAAATTCAATATCAGTATATAAAAGGTGAATGTATGAAGCACGGCCAATAGTTGTGTTGCACCATGAATAGAAACGTAACCCCAGACGTGGTGAGAAGAGAGATAGAGTTCAAAAGGAAAGGAACAATCTCAGGAAAAAGGGTCCTGACAGGTGGGAGCCAGAGCAGCACCGGTGTAATCCAGGTGCAACACACTGGCTGGAGGAAACACTGATCTGCAGTTTGCCTATAAAATATGTATTTCTAATATAGGATGGAAAAATCCTCAGTGAGGCCGCAATAAGAGAACAGACTTTATTCCAAAATAAATACAAGCTATACAAAAACAACTGTCCAAAATGTTCTCTTCATTCATTCCACCAAGGACTGTAACACGTTCATTTACCATTCTCCATTTGGTGTTTCCTGATTTCATCACTCAGTTTTCTCATCACCTAGAATAGAGAGCACAGACCCATTAACACAAGGCATTTCATACTTCATGCCTTCGCCTTAAGAGATTTCATCCTTTCAACAATAAATCAGCTGCTTGAGATTACAGAATACATTTCTAAGAGATTTGTTGAACCAACAAAAGCCTGACCCCTTTACTTTCTGTGGTCTATTAGCCCTTTTTACTTTCTTGTCCGCGATTGTGCTGGAGGCTTAACAGAGTCTTGTCTTTTGTCCACACGGACCCCTGACTTCACTCTAGCTCCTTTCTACCTCCTGGTGTAAATTCATTTTATTAGCGGTCACTTAGTCCTATTCGGGTGCCTGACCTGGCCACACTCACCATCACAGTTCCAACTATTGGCCCAATAAATGCTGCACTGGTGAAGTGCTACCTCTACAGGAGGTTTCGATGAACAACACCTTTTTAAGAATTGAAGAGTGAGAAGACCGCATTGCTCTCTTTTTGATTACCCCCTCCACAGGAAGGTCAAAATGCAGGGTAAGTTACAGAACAGCACTTATGGGGCTGGCAGGGATTTAGTGTGTTGCTCAAGGACACTTCAGCAGAGACACTAAATCCCTGCCAGCCCCATAAGTGCTGTTCTG
>CABFOS010001573.1:3406-14699 GCA_900660315.1 Diretmoides pauciradiatus | reverse complement strand
TATGATTGGGAGGGTATCAAAGAGGCCCGTAGGAGTGTGAAGGTGAAGGGTAATAGGTCAAACCAACCCCGGGTCAAAGTTTGAGAGAGGGACAGCATCTCCACACCTGGCTCTGGGTGTGTGTGTGTGTGTGTGTGTGAGTGAGAGAGGGAGAGTGCATGTGTATGTGCTGACTGTGTGTGTGTGTGTGTGTGTGTGTGTGTGTGTGTGTGTGTGTGAGTGTGTGTGTGTGTACACTCACACTGCGTGCTTGGGTCGGTATCTGTGGTGAGTTTGACGTAGTTGCTTGGGAACAGCCCCTCCCTCCCGTTGAGCTCTCCTTTCCACCAATCGCAGTCATCCTTACTTAGCACTGTGATCACCTGACCTTTCTGGAAGGCCAACTCGTCGTCGTTCTGGGCGACGTAGTCATACATGCCGATCACCTGACACAGAGCTATGGAGAGAACGACAGATATAGGTACAGTCTATATATGACAGTCCTATATGACAATCACATGGCAAAGATAATTCCCCCTTACTAAAAACATTTCCCCTTACCATCAAACAATTTCTTATATTATTTAAAAATTTTCCCTGGTACAAATTGGTCATTAGCGGTGCCCCTGTCATGAGGGACAGATGACATCATACTAATTTGCATATTAGTGGTATCAGCTGTGCAAATGTCAGAGTTTCTGCAAGTTTCATCAAAGTAATTGTAAGACTATTTGAATGCCAGTAAGACTGATTTCTCTACTGACATGAACACTATTATCTTCTGTCTGTGGGTCTGCATTGCTGGGCTGATTTCTCACTAGAAAAACACCAAGAAACCGTAACATGTTCAAGACCTCTAAAACCAAAACAGAGTTGGAATGCTTCATAGCTTCTGGTTTTAAAAACTGTTGGTTGGATGCTCTAAAGAAGGGTTCTTCAGACATGACGTGTAGTAAAAGAGGAAACTCCAAGTCACTCCAAATCTGTTAAACAGCCTTTATATTAATTGGCCAATTAATTGTCGTTTCGGTTCCTATTTCATTCTATGGTGATCAGCATTGTTGAGTCATTCAAAGAGCTTATAGTTGGTGTATAGACTTGCAGTGAGGCCAAGCTGATGGCTGTTTAGCATTGCTTCTCTGTATAAAAATTTTAAAAATCGCACATCTCAAAATCACTTTAAAAGATTTCAAAAAATGGGTTGGTACAATGATCTTTCTTGGTAAGCATGTATGTCGTATAGTGTGTCCACGTGAGTGTGTGTCTGTGTGTGTACCTGTGCTAGAAGGGACCAATTTAGGAGGGATGGGCTCGGTGGGCGTGGTTTTACTGGTGCTGGGGCTGAGCAGCTTGACATAATTGGCCGGAAACCAGCCAATCTGCCGCTTTTTCCCCCGGGCCTGGACCAATCAGAACACAGCATGGTGTTACGTCATGAATCATAGTCAATAAGAGTCAATGTGTCATCATTTGCCGTGATTAATTTGAAACTAAATACAGTCACATATTCATTTAGATTCTGTTCGGCTGACCAGGATGTATGTAATAATTGTGTTTACATGTATTTAAAGTATTTAAAATATGTATTGAATAAATGTATTTTACTGTGCAACAAAACATAGTAAAATACAAAGGGTTTACACGTCCATATATACATATACAACACATCTCCTCTGCCTCTCTTTTTTGCACAGATGGAGATATAGATATAGGAGATATAGATTTCCACACACACATATCTAAATACATGTAGCATGTGTACAAGTGTACCTGGAGCTCCCCCTCCCACCAGCCCCCAGGGTTTTTTTTCCTGATGAGGATTAGCTGCCCTGGAGCCAACGTCAGCTGCTCTGCTCCTGTAGCGCTGTAGGGCGCGATCACCTGGGCTATCTCTGATGTTGATGGAGAGAGACAAAAGGAGACAAAGAAAGAGTTGGTTAGTTAGCAAGTCTGCTCCTGTTGCACCTTTAAGCTGGGTTCATGCTTTCTGTGTGCCTAGATAAGCAGGACCTGCAGACGTGCCATCTGTGTACCTCGGCATTCATGCTTCTACTTTAGTGGCACTATAGAAAATTCCCAAAACAAGACCAAAAAAGCCCACCAGGATTGGCCAATAATTAGAGTTCCTTTATTGCTCAGCCAATCCTGGACCAATGCACTATTTCAGAAGCTTGCTTGCATAACTCCAATTAGTCGTTTTGGTCCTTTTGATCATGGATGCTCCATCACATCCATTTCTGCATGAAGCAGCTCCCTGATTGTGAGAGTGAGCATTGCATTGCTGTTCTTGTGGTGAGCAGCAGAAGTGCCGTTTGATGTTTATTGAAACTTTTGTTTGTTAAGTTGTAACAGAAGTCAGCTAAATTGAGTTTCTCATCCCTTTAATACTGAAACGTCTAATTATTTGATTTCACTGGGCATGACATTTTGATATTCAGGGATAGTTTGAGTTATAGATATCATTTGTTTTAGCTGCATGCACATATTTATGTGACAAAATCAGGTTGGTATCAGCAAAAAGAACAGGAAAAAGTGATTACTATAAGTGAGACTATAGCAGCTACAATGGAACCACATTGTATGACTGGTATTTGTCCTATTTGACCCAGTTACTTGGTTGCAATAGAAACCATCAGGTGTTGGTGTACATGGTAACAGAGTGATTAACAGCCCACCTGGTTTCTTCCCCAGACTGCCCGTCTTCCCTGCTGGTCCCAAAGCCTAGAGACAGAGATCGAGACAGAGAGAGGGGAAACATGATTAAAATAATAATACAACAATAACTGTCAAGAACATTGTAGAACATTTAGTATGTTAGACCAAAAACAAACCATAACAGATGGGTCACCAGCTTAATACTGTATGTGTATGTCTGATTATCTTCTATCTCTAACTTAACTGGCAAAAGGGATTTCTCCCAAACAGCACCCCTGCTGTGGAAAATTTGTGGAAAACGATTAAGCCTAACATAGCCCAATTCCAAACATTTCAACCAAAGTTGAAATTATATGAATTTTGAGCCCGTTTGTTTCTGAACTTCCAATCAGATGACAGTTTTATGTGATGTATGCGTTGATGCCCAAAGATGGAGCAGAAACTCATGTAGTTTCCAGAGCTCTCACCTCAGAGGCTGAGTCTCGTGGTTTGACGTAATTGGATGGGAAGACCCCAGTCTTGCCCCCAACCACACCCGTCCACCAATCCCCTTCTTTCCTGGTCACCATGACAACATCTCCCTGCTGGAAACTCAGGTCCCCCTGTTCACTGCTCTCATAAGTGTACATGGCCAAGTACTCTGTACAGACACACAGACAGGTCATCAATGACAACTGCAAACCTAAAGGAAAAAACATCCATGTGCACGTGTGTGTGTGTGTGTGTGTTACCTTCTCCAGACTCAGACGGTTTGGTTGGGGAGGGGGAGGGGCGTTTCCCAGTGGGTGGGCTATCTGATGCTCCAGACTCACTAGGAGAGAGCGGGAGACAAAACCTTTTTTAACATGTAGCTTGAAGAATTGGAACACCTTTCAAATTTGATCATACACCTCAATTTTGAAGAAAAAAAATCAATTCAACACAAATTAATTGTATCTTAACAAAACTGGTACCTAGTAGCAAAACTCATAATATTAATACTATTTCACTGCCATGAAAATCAGCCTTGGTATGTCAAGGCTTTCATGACTATTTCTTGACTCCAAAATCCACTGATTGAGATGTTTTGTGATAATATAAATGGTACAGATCTCTCAGTGCCTTAAATGAGAAAACCAATCTGATCTTTGTAATGTGAACCCACCTAGTGTTCTTGCTGCGTGCTGGGGCCGAGACAGGGGCTGTTATGGTGGCGGAGATGAGCTTGACATAGCTTTTAGGGAACCAGCCTCTCTGTCCTGTCTGCAGTTCACCTAACCACCACATGTCCTGCTGCTCCAACACTGTTATTATCTACAACAATAATACCACTGTTAGTTTGATGGAAAAAAGTTTAAAAACTATTATCCTGAGGGGGAAATTTGGCTTGCAGGCAGGGTTTACAATAAAAGTACATAAAAACACAATAAAAAGAATGAAAATACTATGAAAGCAATAATATAAATATATGTGTAGTATAATTTTTAAACACATAACGAATTGCCACAAAATGTACCAATCCCAAAAACATCAATTAATTAGACCTAGGGTTGGGATTTTCCTTGGAAGCTAGTAAGTAGTTTGCATGATCCATTCTAAAATTAAAAAAATATCAATGTCGCTTGCTGATCAGTGCAAAATACAAAGATAAAGAATGTTAATATGAAAATAGTTACTAGTTACTATTCACCTCGTTCTTGTTGAAGTTGAGGTGGTTGTCCTTCTTGGCTCTCCAGGGATACAAGGCCTGCGCCTGAAGACCTTCGACCTTCTCCCCCTGACAGACACATATACAGAGAATCAGACAATAATACTGGTGTCTTCCAGCTAACCAGTGTGACCAGATGCATCCTAGACATTTCTATGTCCAATACAGGGAGAATTTCATAAAAAATACTGACTTATACTGCTCTGCATCCCACCCACCTACACATACACAGGGACCCAAAATGGGTCATGGTCCTGTCTCTCTGATGGGGATCCCACATGTCAAACATGCTAGAACACTTGATGAGCGTGGAGAGATTTCCATTACTCATTTTACACATAAGAGTTGTGGAGGAATTTTTATACTTTAATGTGTTTTATCTTGTTTACATTTAAGACTATACTTCCTTAATGTGTTGTATTGTTTATAATTGTAAACTATTTATATGAGATGTATTTTGTTTTATTGTAGTTTAGTGAAAGTATAAGCTGTATGCCTACCAGTCCCATTGTACATGTCTATCATCATCTTACATTTCCCATCATGCCTTCACTGTGGGAGGTCCCAATGGGGTCACTTCCTGTTCAGAGTCTATATCATGTAGAGCTTCAGAAAATCAGCTGGCAAGCGTGGGTGCTGGTCCTCTCCATGTACAGTATACGTGATATGAAATAAATTCAACAGCAACTAACTTAAAGCAGAGTACTACAATTTCTTCCACAGAGTATTGGTGTGTTTTAATGACCGTGGGGCTCAGCCTGGGAAACTACATTACTCCAGTTTGGGTCTAAATGATGAATAGAGAAGAATAATCTTGTTTTTATTCTTAGTCAAATAGTGTTAGTATTGTGTCTGTGTTACCTGTCCCAGTACAGGAGATGGAGAGGAGCCGGTCGTCATGGTGGCAGGTGTGAAGGCGGAACGTTGCCGTAGCTGCGCTGAGGGCACACTGAGAGAAGGATTCTGATTGGTGGAGGAGGTTGGCCAGGCATCCCATCCCTCACTGTCTGATTGGCTGGCTGTAGTGGAGGGCCAACTGGATATATGTATGCACACGCACACACACACACGCACGCGCACACACACACACACACGCGTGTGCACACACACACACACGCGCACGCACACACACACGCGCACGCACACACAGGCAGTAACACATGCACACACAGTATAAGGGCTTCTGTAGATGTTCAGTTGAAAATGTTAACTACTGGTCTAATAATCCCCACTATTCAAAATTACTTTCAATTAATTTACCACTAAATTCATTGTTTTAGTTGGGAGACACATGTATTGATTTACCCTGCGGAGTGGGGGTTGGATGTTCTAGGTGCCTTTAACAGGCACTAGGGAACCTAAAAACAGCCTGGTTCTGATAATGTCTGGATGATTATGACTCACGTGGTGCTGAAGTCAGCCCAGTTACTATTGGTTGAGGATGTGGAAGAGGTATGTCCGGGGGCAGGGGGAGGCGTGGCTATTGGCTGTTGGGTTGGGGTGGGTGTGGCCGAGGCAGTGGCGCGCAGGCTGATTGGTGCTTCGCTGTCAGGGATCCGCTCTGCGTAATTGGCAGGAAACCAACCGGTCCGCCCCCTGAGCTCTCCTCCCAACCAGCCAGGCTCCCCTGTTTGGGACTCATCCACCTATTAAAGCACAACGCACAGATTATACACACATCTCCAATACAGACATTGACACAAACACATGGATGTGCATGTATTTAGATTTTCTATACTGGCAGCATCATGGTAGAAGAAATTGTAAACAACAACAACAACAACAATGGCCACAAGAGCAACAGCAGCAGCTGCAGCACCAGACTGTTCAGAATTGTATTCAAGGAAGCAGGTTATTCAGTGAAAAGGAAGAACAAACAGCTGATGACCTTGACTAATTTCTTAAATTATTGGTGTGTGCTGGTTCCTACGGGTGTTTGGGAAACACTAGACAGGTAATGAAGAATACACTGTTTTTCATTTACAGTTCAGCATCATGAAGTAAAATGAATTCCAGACGCATGAAAACTAAATCGTTATCAAAAGATGTTTCTGAATAGATTATTATTATTGTTGGTATTATTTCAACCTTCCTTTCCCAGGGAAAGTTGACTGTGCAATCCTCTTTTTCAGCAACGCCTTGCTTCACTCAGTTATACACATTCACAATCTTGTCAACAAAACAGATCTGGGGCCTGTCTCACAAAGCAAGTTCAACAGAGTCAGGGTATCTTGCCAATCCTAACAAACTGGTCTCTCTTTGGCAGGGAAAATGAAATAGAATATAAAGCACACAACTAGAATACTGTAACTATAGAGTGTGGCCTGTTCTGTACAGGCAGTGTGTTTTTTCAGCATTTTGACTGTTTTTAAGCAAGTTGGAGCTTGTTCTTTGTCTTTTTGATTACTATTCACTGACTAAAAAACACAAATAACTCAAAAGCAATGAACTAGATTACAATTATTGTGGGGTTATAGTTTTACATTAAGTAGACTGTAGTGGGAAGTATGGGAAATAAATGGATTACTAACATTTGATTTCCTCTTAGGAAGAACATACTATTATAATGAATAAATATGAGCAATACAAAAAAATCAACCCTGCAATAAAATGAGACCTTCGTGAGACCAAAAATCCAGGGCTAAGACCAAAGTTAGCTCACTAACCCACTAATCTTGCTTAGTAACACAGGCCCCAGATCTGATCAGATTGGCTTGGTTAAACAAGAACAAAGACATGCAACCAGTGGCTAAGGGCCAATACGATGACATAAGATGAACCAATGACAGCAAGTGTTCAAGATGAGTGGTGGCATGTGATTAATGGAGGCAGCACAGTGGGCGGGGCTGGAACTTACCCACTCCCCTTTCACCTTCAGTTTGCACAGCAGAGGAGAGAGGAAACCGTTAATACACACACCACACATTCATACACACACACAGAGATAAGACGATACACACAGCACAAAGAGGATAGAGTTAAAAGACAAAAACACACAGATGTACGCACAGGGCACATACAAATGCATCCACACCATACATATAACTTAGACAAAGGAGAAACAAAATCTGCACACAAACACAAACACACACACACACACAAAAAAACATGTCCCTGTGTCTGTGCATTTTGTGTGTCATGGTAGCTGTTGTTGGTTGTGGGTAACCTTCTAAACACATTTTGTAATTGCCCTTGTTAATGCAACTGGGTAGGAAAAAGGGTGGTGACTGCACACAACTACCCTGCACAACTACCCTGCACAGCTACCCTGCAGACTCTTGTATCTTGCAGATTTTTGTATCTGCTGGAGTCGTGGACCTAAACAGAAAGGACACAAATGTAAGGTTGCAGTGCTTGCGAGCGTACCACGTACCATGACTATGTCTCCGGGGGCGATACTGATTTCATCATGGCTGCGGGCGTCAAAGGGATACAGGGCCCTATAGTAGACCACCTTCACCGAAGGCTGCTGGTCAAAGCTGGTGACCGAAGTCTTCTGGTCGAATAGATTGGAAGTTGCAGGCTTCTCTACTGGTCCTAGTCAGAGAAACAGAGAGAATTAGAAACACAGAACTAAGACCACCTTCACTGTTCTTGGTCAAACATAATTTCTTGCCTCATTCTTTTTAAAGGACAGGATGTTGCACATTTCTGACAATGCTGAGAGTTTAGAGTGTTATAGCACTTAAAGTTAAGCATATTTCAGCTTTAAGCATCATATGAAGTTTTAATAGTCACTTTGCACCAACAACAGCCACAAACAGTATCTGTGTGGCGCCACTAGCTAAATAAAAAGGTGCTCGGTGGACATTGCCTAAATATTTGGAGGGTCAAGGGTCTTCAGTGGATAAAGGAGAACTCTGGAACTAGCCTTTTAGCCTTTAATTATGGTACACTATCACTGACTCTCCCACACATCTTCCAGGATACAGCCCGGCAGTGTTGGTGTCTGTGTGGTCCCCCACTCCCCACTCCCGGGATGACGCTGACTTAACTACTGCTTGCTATGAAGCCACACATCAGATCTGGATATCCCACCCAAATAAACTGTTTATGAACTCGGCATCTACTGCCCGCCCAGCCGTCCTAGTAGGGGGATCCCTCTCTTAGTAGTCCCTCCCAAGGTTTCCACTTTTGTTTTGTGGGAGTTTTTGGTTGGGGGGGTGTTGTGTCAAATTTGGGCATTGTGAAGCCCTTTGAGACTGAAATGTGATTAAGGGCTATACAAATAAAATGTGATTGATTGATTGATTGATTGACATGCAAGTACACAGGTGTAATATACCCGTTGAAGCCCAGGGGTCAGCCTGCTGGCTAAACAGTTTGTTCAGTTTGTCCTGCATGTCCTTCTTGCCTCTCCCCTCGTCTTCTGTCACATCTCCACCTGCTCCTATTGCTCTCTTCCGGCCCTCCTCCTCCTCCTCCATCCCTCTCCTCTTCCTCTCCTCCTCCTCCTGAGTCACTCTGTTTAGCCAGGCCTGAGGGGCAGAGCTGGAAACAGGGCTAGGAGCATTGGGGACAGAGCTTCCCCCTTCATCTCTCCAAGCCACGCTCTCCTCCGATGACAACCTGAGAGAGACAAAACGATTAATCACAGAAACAATGGCTTTGCATGATCTATCCACACACATATAGACCATATTCGGTCCCTTTCTCAATCGGTCATGTATTTCTTTAATACAATATGTCAAAATACTTTATACTTATTAGTTAAAAGCCAAAATCTCAATTATTAAATCAAATGTAAGACCTTTGCACTCTTTCAAGGATGGTTTTGTCCATTTTTAAGAGCCTAATTTGACTAATTCGACTTAATTGTTCCGTTATCTTTCATCGATTGCCTTGAATAGGAAATTAATAAATAAAGTACTTGGGATCAACAAATTAATGCAATAATAAGGGAAAAATATTGTCTCTGTTCCTTACCTGCTCTCCTGCAGTTCAGCAGACCGTCTCTCACTTGGTGTGTGTGTGTGAGAGAGTGTGTGTGTCAGTGTGTGTGTGTCTGCCTCCAAATCCTTCTGTTTCTGTCTCTGCTGCCGGCAGTGGATCTCTCTCAGCTCCTGCAAGGCATCATGGGATACAGGAAGGAACAGCAATGAGGAGGAAGTGGGATCAGAGGGCTGGTTGTTACGGGTTACCATTGACAACAACAACAGCGGCAGCAGTACGTATTAGTCAGGCGACCAAGACAAGCTCCGCCCCTTCTAGGAATTCGCTTTTAAAGCTCTCCGCCATATAGCACACCGACTATTTTGATAGGTTTCCATCTTTTTAGACAAGGCAGGTTATTGGTTTACAGTAAGTCCAAATAGGAGTCACAACTGATTACTGGCAGCAGACCATGAGCATAAAGATATCTGCTCTCTAAAGTCCTCCATACCTGTCCCAAAGTGCATTGCATGGGATCAGAACAGTGTGAGGTACCATCACATCTGGTCCTGCTTTTGTCAAGAAGCCAATTTTACATTGATGATTTAGGTGATTTCAACTCTGGTCATTGGCTCTGTGTGAGGGATTTGAAATAGGCTTGAACGCATTGATGCTAGCAAGCTCATTATTTAAGCTAACTGTCTAGCTAACTAATCAGCCCACTGCAACTGCAAAATGGGCATCACACATTGACTACATCAATAAAACAGGCAGCAGATATCTTTCATTTGCGTCGCCAGCTTTAACAGGCGCAAGGGAACCTCATTTATACTGGATGGATTGGTGGAGATAATCAATTACCACTTTTTGAGGATGGTTTCTCATGTCAGCTAAAAGATTTGAATGGGGCGGTGATGTCACACTACTGGAGGCTGGCACTGACTCAGCCCATAACACAGGGCTCTGGTCCCAGCAGTGGGGCGGAGCTTGCAGGGAGAGCAGTGTGTTTGTTTTGAGGGAGGGGTTAGAATATGGAAGGGGGTTGTGGGGGCAGTTCTGTAGTCATGACAACCAGCTGTGCCATTAGAACACACCCTGTTACTATCACAATACACTGCAGCCGTTGTGTTTCAGCCAAACAACCAATGTGAGGAAACCTTTACAGACAAACCAATCAACCACAGTGAGGAACCGTCAGGATTAAAACTACAACTGGAGAGAGAACGACAAATCTAATCACCTGAAACAGGAAGTGGAGGGCATACATATGGCCACACGGGATACGATTGCGTGAATTAACCCATGCATGCACATACACAAAACAAACACGCACACACACTTACCTAAATAAAGTAAAGCTTACTGCAATCAGTTTCTAGTTGGATTTTTCTAGTCTACCAGCCAACTGGCCTATTGCCTGCTTCTACCAACTTCTCCCATTTGTCCGGCTGAAACATACTCTGCTAGCATACAGGCAGTAGCATTATAGCTAGCCTAGCATGGCAACCGCATAAAGGTAGCAAATCTAGTCTACCTGCTAAACTAGCATGACTGCTAGTTGCTAGTTTAGCGATGCTGACCACATACAGTGTGCTGGTCTAACTGGCCTAGTGGCTAGTTATGCAACACTGAACACTACATGGGAGCATAGTTAGCCAAGTAGCTAAAAAAGTAAGGTAACATCAGCTTGGCACAGAAAGAGATGGGAGCTGGAGGGGGTGATGAAGAGGTAGAGGAGGTGGAAGGGGGGATGAAATAGGCTAAGCTAAAGGGAGGACGGGATAGAAGAAGAGGTGGAGAGATAAAGAGAGATGGAAGAAAAAAGAGCAGGAAAGACACAAAGAAGGAAAGATGAAGGAGGGATGTGAAAAGAGGAGAGAGGCTAGAGAGGGTGAGTGAGAGACAGAGATAGGGGGAGGAGGGAGGGAGGTTGGGTGTGTCAACCTGTATAACATAGTCTAGCCATGTCAGACACACCCTGACAGCTGACACACACTCCTATAGCTGTACCTGCATGTGGCACTGGGACACACCCACACACCCCCAGACACACACACACATCCAACCACTCCCCCCAAACACACACCCCCAGACACACAT
>CABFOS010001545.1:4476-18789 GCA_900660315.1 Diretmoides pauciradiatus | reverse complement strand
AATCCAAATCCTCTAATTTTGTTTTCTTTTCAGTTTCATAGAGCACGTGGATTTTAGCCATTACTGTGCCTCTTGATGGTGGCTTGTAGAATGTGTCGCGAGACGCAACTTTCAACACTTCCGCGAAGCCCTTGTCCTCGACAATATTAATCGGCCGACAGTCTCTTGCAATCCATCTGGCAATTTTGTTAGTCAAGTTGTCAGAGGTAGACTTACTTATTCCCCTGCGTTCGGTGAGCGTGGTCTGAAGCAAGCCCGGACTTGCACCAGAAGTTGAAGCCCCGACAAACGCGTGTTTAGCGTTGAGATGGTACTTTAGAGTCGACGTGCTTCGGTGAAACGCAAACTCCTTCTTGCAGTGTGTGCAAAGCACTGCGTGTTTATCAAGTGTTCCATCTTTGTTTTTTTTATACTCGAACTTTCCATCCAGGGGGCCAACAGCTTCTTTTTCCATCTTCTGATCTTTAATGCTAGCGACGACTACTGCAGAGCGGGTGGAAGTGTGGGAAATATGGGGCGGGTCATTCTGCGCATGCGTTAATGCGTTAAAGCGTTAATTCCACAAATTAATCGTCCTGCGTTAACGCGTTAATTTTGACAGCATAAATATATATATATATCATAGCAACTCTTTAAGCCTATAAGTTACACCACCCTAGTTTCTAAGCTAACTTTGATAATGAAACAGGACATTGCTTTAGAAAACTTTATTGAACAGCAACCTTCAAAAAATAATTAAAACCTCAGCTTTGGCATCACCTTATGTACTGATGAATACAAGATCTTGACAACACATTAAAAACAGACCATAATCATATGCATTAGCCCAAGTACAACAATAATAGCTTAGACATTTAGTGACAATAAAGCATCAATCCAGCGCTTTTAGAAACCCACAATTATCTTTGCGTAGCAAGAAGCACACAGAGCATATTAAATCAGCTGTCAAAACTGAACAAGGTGCAGGCAAGCACATGGCAAACAATATACACAACAAAGTCATCACATCTATCAAATGTTAGTTGCCTCAGGTTATTTTCTCTGTTAAAATCATGGAAATCATTTACAACAAGAGTTTTGTATTGTTTCCATTAAATCAAATATGTGTACAATATAATACCAGACACAGTGGTTCCATCCAAAATCTTAATATGTAGAACACTTTTTCTGTTCTTTAACATTCCTCACAGTGCACCCAATGCCAAACACATTGTTGATTGTTCGAAAAGCAAAGACTTTCAGTAATTTGGTATGATGTTTAAGAGGCTGGTGTCACTCACATCTACCCGTGCATACTGCTGCCTATGTGCCGCAGAGCAAGGCACTGAATATACTTTTTTTACATAAGTGCCCTTGTGAAGTTTTTTTTGCCTGTTCCCACTCTCTGCATACTACTGGCCTGCTCTCTTTTCAGAGGAATGTCTATACTTTAACCAGTGAATTCCATTCCCTGAACAATACTACAGTAGCTACTGTACAGTACCACTGATACATTCAGCGTAATCAAGAAACAATCTTTTATTACTGTATTTCCCAACATAAACACATACATATTGTACTTGATATAGTACACATGCACATTCAATATTTAAGGAACCAAATATATATAATTGTTGGATGTGCACTAATTTCTATGGTCGGGGGAGGGGGGGGTCACCATTTAAAGCAGCTACTTATTCTTGCATATTTACATGAATGGTTTTCAAAGGAAGTGCACATGCTAACAATGCTACATATTAATACCACTGAAACATAATAACATATAACATGTCACTTAATGAAATAAATTAAAATGACTTCATATGGAATAAATAGAAAAATGATTGATACTTTCAATATAATTCCCAGTACATTCTCATTATCGTGTTATAACCTATGAGCTTTCTAAGCATTATAAGTTGTTTTTTTGTCTGTTGACAACTTGACAAGTGTAGGAAAGTTTCATCAAAATACTTTTTTTCTTTTGGGGGGGGGCTTGGGTTTTTCAAACTCTCTTTGTAGAATCAATCCAAAAATATACTCCTCATCCCTCTTTCTACCCACTAAAGGAAATTGTGTCATGACATTTCATGAGGGTGAATACCTTAACAACAGTTAGAAATTGCACAAAATCATTTTCCCCAACGCGTCCTCATCTCTCACCTCAGTCTTTCTCTCTGCCAGTGTTGTTTTCTAACAAAACGTGAGAAGAATGCTGTGCACCAGCTCATTCTTAGCCAGACAGATTTAGAGTCTCTCCAGAGAGGTGGAAACACAGACTACTAGCTTCTGCAGGTTTACCACCTCTAATTTCTGCTCTTAAAGCAGTCCATGATTTCCCTCTTTGTTACCTGTCCATCACCTTCTCCCCTCGCTGGGGCAGAGCTGATGTAACAGCAGCACTAAATCCATCAGGACTGCCAGACAGCTGCTCTCTAAGCCTCAATTACCCCACCTCATCATTATTAATGGCTTCCTGGCTGGGGGCTTTGTGATTCCTCTACCCAGTCACTGGCTATTATCGTGGGCCACTAGTGACACCACAACAGGTTTGTTGACGTCATGGGACGGGCCGTCGGTGGGGTTGATGGTGGGTTCTGCGGGTGTGTCCAGTTGGGGCACTGAAGTGGCTGGTTGGTCCAGGAAGGCTACCATAACCGGGAGGTTGACGTTGGTCTGGCGGGAACCAGCGCCTGCCCCGCCCCGGATGGCTTTGGTGACAACCTTGGAGGAGCTTCTTAAGCTGGAGCCTCGCAGGGGAGCGTCACAGCGCAGCAGCGCCTGGAAACATCTGTAGAACTGGGGCAAGCATACAAACATACACACACGCACACACACACATATAAAACATAAATATACACAAATATAAAAACAGCCATCATTTTACAGATGACAGAGGACCACAGAGAGAAGGGAAAGCTTGACCAATCGAGTGGTGTCTGACCAACAAGGTTTCCTCCAGTGTATTGTGGGTCCATCGGGCCTAAGCATCAGGGAGATTTTGTTTGGATGTATTTTTAGATGTTTTTTAAACTACAGTTACAGTGGGGCGGCTCGGTTAGAAACGTAGATATAATGGCTGGAGAGTAGTGTTGGTCAGATTAATGATGCCATCGTCCATCGGCGATGCCGACTCCCCCCACACACACCGATTTTCCGCCTGACGAGTAAAATCTCGTTACTGAAACAGCAATAAAGTAAGTAAGTAAAAATCCAATAAGAGTAATAAGTATTTTAAGGAGTGTTAAGGAGAGCGCAAAAATGAAGGAAACATGAAATCAGAACAAGAGCAGACTTTATTGACAAAAACTCTGGATTTCAAAGACATTAAAAGAGTTTGATTAATTAACACAATGTAACAGAGTCAAAATTACTGACGCACATCGACGTATTAGACATATGGAGCATTATTTTCAACTTTGTTTATAAAATCAGCTCATACAGCTGACCGCACCGCGCTCATTTGTTTGGAAGATTATTCAAACGACAGAGAATGAACGACTGATTGACTGATATGTATATCGAGGAGAGCGGAGCTTTTACTTTGAAAGGTACGGCGAGGGCGAGGATGGTGGGGGTGCTGTCAAAACCGGAGAGGTAGCGGTTCTAGTCCTTCCTGAGTCATGCTCAACGCCATTAGAACAAGAACGATAACATTAACGCTACTTCAAGCAGAAGTAAACACAGCACAGACGCTTCAGTAGCACAGGAAAAGACACCCTAGTTTCTGTTATCACAGAAACTATAGGGCCCTTAATGCTGCTATCAGTCTGTCGCTGGCCCGCGCCGGCCCTATCAAAAGATACTTGCCACTGGGCCTGACAACGTTTCTGGGGGAAACCCTGAAGATGAACCTGGTCTCGCAAGGGAAATTCATTTTCTGCATCTCCCTCTCAATCTTTCTCTCTCTTTCTTTCTCTAGTGAAGCTGGGGCATAATTACAAATAATTACGACTGATTGGAGCCATCCTCTCCATCCCCTCCTGTCTACCCCTCCTTCCCCCTACACCCCACTATTGTTGGGGTTGTTGTGTTGCCTGCCTTTTCACATGGAACAATATGCTTCTTGAGAGACACTCATTTGCAAATTTCCCAAATGATATTTAATGTTCAACTAATTACATTCTCAATCATGGGTGGATTTTCAATTAGATAAGTGATTTGCTAATGTGGTCCTCTCAAGAGCGGAGAGAGAGAGTGAGTTTGGAACTGGGAGCTCCGATCCCATCTCCTTCACCCTATCTAGCTTAGTCCCTCTCATGTGACCTAACAACAGAGGATTTCCATTTCATACTTTGCAAAAAAAAATTGCGATGGGGCTAGTTCTAAATCGAGTTTGGAGGTAAGTTACCCAAGCTTTCAAGCGTGACTACAACAGAAGACATTTTCTTTACACATTTTTGGCAAACTCATAAAATTCTTACATTTGTACAGATTTATTTCCCATAAACCATCATGCACCAGTGGTAAATACTGTATTTACACCATTTCCAAGAATACTGCATCAGAGCACATCAAAATAGCTTCTGGCAAGGAAGGACAGGTGCTGTCTCCGAGGTGCAGAGGAACAACACTGAATGTATCAGCTGACAGGGTAGAATAAATAGTGAATGGACCCCTGGATATATTTTTCACTCCAAGAAGCAGACCTAGAAGTTCCTGGATCCTGATCACATGCACTTCTTTTTGTTTCAGGGCCAACTGTGTATTTCCCAGGTATCCAGTCTTGTTGATAGACAGATAGACAGATGCTGAATAATTGAGGACCCGGTGCACAGGTTGAAAGCATAACAATGCATTCAGGGCATTTGGCTTTTAGTTTAAATTCCATGCACACAAACAAATGCGGGCAAAACACATACAAACACACAGAGATAAGGGTATTGTTTTAGAGAGCACGATTTAGTCTGTGTTATTAATTCCCTTTCCTCAACTCCAGTCAATGTGCACTCTGAAGTTGCCTCCCTTGGGTAAACGTAGTGTACTTAGTATACTCCATGAGTTTCATGTATACTTATAGTCTACTACATTTTCTCAGGAGATGCAAGAGGTGATGAAACCCCCGAGACGCAGCCCGTCACGTAGTGGGGGGCACCGTGCAAACCAATCGCACACTTTGAAAGCACACTTTGAAAGCACTTTGAACAAAGTTTAATACGCACTGGGAGATGATGAGAGAGGAAAAGGCTGAAGGGAAGATAAGCAGATGTATAGATAGAGAAATAAAGGGAGCTTGAGAGGGACAGCCAAGATAAGGTTGCAGATGAATAAGAACAAGATGGTACCCGGCAAGCATTTTGATGGGACCAGGTGTTGATACGACAGCTTGCACCAACGTTGGAAACTCACGTAAATAGTACAGCACCAACTTTAAAACTGGCAGGAAGTCTGTTGTTGTCTACACAGTAGCTCCTACCTGCAGAATTTGGTGACTATCTTTCTGACATGAGTTCAAAATGGTTAAAAATATAAATAATTACAGGTTATTGTTATACTGTGAACATTTTGCGCACATTTGAGTGACGTTGACCTCGGCCGCATCCTGCACATCATCACCCGTCAAGTGCTCTGCTGGGTACGAATGATAACATGGTGAGCGAGGAAAAGAGAGAGATGCCTCGCAAATTCACCCAGGAGTCAAGGTTAGCAGGAGGTGTGAAGAAACAAGATAATCAACAGTCCTCTGTGGGGCTGAGCTATACACTCCCTGCTCCCCTCAGCTGTCCAAACCACACACTGTAACGAACTGAACCTCGTGCCAGGTCAAGGAGAAGACTGGAAAGGTTGGAGAGAGAGAGAGAGAGTAGATGAATGATAGAGGATGAAGTTGGCTAAGGTGCAGAGGCATCAAGACTAAGGTCGGGAGAAAGGTGAATGGAGTGACAGAGAAATGGATGGGGCATGACAGGGAGATGGAAAAAAGAGGGAAGCACTGACAGGGTATTATGGAGAGACTGGCTGGAGATGATTCTGCAGGGTCATTTCAGACCGGTCACATCAGGTTTTGGTTGAGGCTTCCAGGAAGGATCCGGACTGATGGTGCTGTGGGGTATAGCTGATGACTATGGGAGCATGGAGTGTCATGCATCATCTCAAACAATAAGGCATTCATCTATTTTTAAAGCAGAGGCTGTCTACCCGGATTCAGTGTTTTTCTGTTTCTATTCCAGTGTGCTCAGGGAAACTTTTATCAGCATTTCAATTAGGTTTTGAAAAGCGAGACCACACTTGTTTTCCATATAAAAGTCCTGCTCAATTTGATGTAATTGCAGAACACAAGGCAATTTTCGGAATCAATCATTGACTGATTCCGAAGATTGCCTTGAAAATCTACCAGACTGCAGAGTTGCATCTTGATGCCAAAATAAAGAGGAGATGCTACTTTAATTGTGTTCTGTGTAACAACAATAATATTTAGAACTTTTTGCAGCATTATCCCCACGGCTTGAAAGTAGTTTGTCGAGGGGATGATGAATCACATCAGTCTTATCCAATTTAAGAGATCTAAATGAGGGGATGCACTTACATTCCACAGGTACCTGCAGTGAACCTACTATTTCATTTGACATTCATTCAGCTAAATTTGATTTAATAAACTCCCTGATGTTGCAATGTCTCCAGGCCACACAGTGTAACATAAAAAATGAATAGGACTGAGAGATCTACTTGGAAAGAAATAATGATTCTCACACAGGAACAGGAGCATGCCAACAGAATTATAATGGTCTATCTTCCCTTTGGGATTTGCTCATGCATTCTCAATTCAGAAAAGGCTGTATTGTTTGTGTGTGTCCTCATGCTGCTCCCGTACTGTCAAGCCCTACATATATTTTAGATTTCCTGTAGGGTCTCATTTTCCTTGACGAAGAAATCCAGTGACATTAATCTCTTTCTAATAAACTTTATGTATTTTGGCAAAGACATCTGGCCAAGTTCCTGTTTGGAGTGGCTCAATGCAGCATAAGATACTGGTTCTGATTCTGCTGGTCAGTCTGGCCCCCTGGAAACCAAACACAATGATTTTGTTGCAACCTTAGTGTGCATCACATCTGTTGATGGTTTCACGTTTTACATTCTAAATGCAAAAAAGGGACTGTATTTTGTTCCATTACCCAAAAAAAACAATGTACTCTGCTGCCAGATACTTAGCCTAGACGATTACTTCTGGGAATACTTTGTGAAAAGCGAGAAACTGGGAAGCCAATTTGAATAGTGGCAGGTGTTGTACGTCATTAGAAAATGCGGCACAGAATAAAATGTGTGTGTATGCAAATCTGAAATAATTTCCCTGAATTTTTACACTTTTATCTGTGCTGTGGTTCTTCCAATAAAGACCAGGTCTCAATAGTGGCCAGCAGCCTGTTGCACCAGCTGAACATACATTCAGTAGTCGGTAGGATGTAAAGCCATCTTCTATAACGGTGTTTCTGGGTCGCAACCCAAAAGTGGGTCGCAGACTCGTTCTGAAGAGGTCGTGGAGTGAGTGGTCAAAAGACTTTTTTTTTTCTTTTTTTAGTGCAAAAGTATTAAACACCATGCTTTTAAGCTGTAATCTATTTTATAAACATTTTTCAAAATAAAATACAGCTGTCAGTCGACAACTTTCAACATTTCTCCAGGACTACAAATAAACAAGCTTACAATTAATGTTGTCCTCAAAACATGCTAATTTTGTTGATTTTTTAATGCAAAAGTATTTAACACCATGCTTTAAAGCTGTAATCTGTAAATCATGTTGTTTATTTCAAACACACACAAAAACAAACCAAATCAGTTTTGACACTTTAAGGTTGCAGAAAACAGGTTTATATGCTCAAGTCTTTCCTGAATGAGAAATAAATTTGCTCGGTTTGAATTCTTTAAAAGTGGGTTGCGACTTAATGACCATGGGAAAATGTGGGTCCCAAGGCCTGACCAGTTGAGAACCACTGTTCTATAAAACCTTGCTGTACAGCTGACAATAAGCATACATTGAAACTGTCTTTGTATTATGTTTAATGCCAAGGGCTAAATTAAAATATGCGTTGTGGTCGGTAAAATTTGATTCTCCAATTAAAAAGCAGATCATATAAACTAATATAAGCCATTACAACTACCAAGTGAGCCCGCCTAAAGGCCCCTAAAATCATGTCACAGATGGCTTTCCCATCTAGGTCAAGCTTTGATTGGAGTTATGAAAACTAGTTTATAAACGTCAGTCACCAGCGTCGTTAAATAGATCTAACTTACTTGACCTGAAAGATTAGTAGGCGGGGATAGCTAATGATTGTATTTATTTCCATTTGCACGCCCAGGTTCCTTGATGAAGTATCAAACAATATGTGCAGCAGGTTTTCAGGTTGTTGTAGACTCCAAATCAGTCACCTTCATTGATAAATGTGGTGCTAGAAATAAATGTATTCGCCACAACAGCAAATCGGGATCTATGAACTCATGTGATGTACAACAGCCGTTTGTTTCCCATACCTCTTCACATTACAGATTAAATCAAATAACAGCTAATTGTAGACTTGCCTGCCATACAATGTGATTGGTCAAGAAGCACTCCAATCACAATGTCACTGTGTTCAACCTCATGGCTACTTCATCACTAGAAGTGTATCAGTAAGCTATTTGAAGAGTAGAGTGAGAGGGTGAGATAATCTCAAGGGCACTCAAAGGATGATGATGATGAAGAGTTGTAGTCCAAAATGATGTCTGTTTTTAGAGAAAAAAACCATTACCAATAGTTCATTTTTCAGTATCTCTGAGACACATCCAATCAGAAAAAGCATTTTGGCAAAAAAACATATTTCAAAAAAACATTTCATTCTCATTTTGACAACCAAAGACAATACATCGTCTGCTCCTTTAAAATTACAGTCATTTTTCACTTTTAAAGGATAGCGGCTCATTTAGAATTTTGTGCTATCAATCAATTATCCACTGTCTAACGCAAATTCAGTATTATAGTACGAACAAGAAATTGTACAATATTATAATACTAGTTTCTATAAGATGGATTTTATAACATTATGGTCACTGGCACTTTTCCGTGAAACTTGCTCCTGAACAACAGCAGGCAAGTTCCCCAGTGAGAGAAAACTGTCTCAACCCGCTGCAAAAGATTTTCTACAAAGAAGAAATTTATCACCATGAAGTATGCATTTCACTGACATGCACTATTAACTGAAGTGTGTGAACTCTCTGGGGTTGAAATGCATATTTATTCAGATTGAGGATGGCAGGGTGGCGTAGTGATTTAGGAGACAATTAGGCGGCTCGGGTACAAGCCCTAATGACAGCAAGCATCCACCCTGCAGAAATGTGAGCAAGACTGAACCCTCACCGATTAGAGGGGTGCGGTTCGGTAGCTGACCCTGACCTGCACGTGGAGGGGGGCAAGTGAAAAATGACTTTGCACAGTATTATTGCTGTGATGTTCATGAAACTATCTGGTTGCTAGAAGGCACGTAAAGATAGGAAATACTAGGGGATCACATCGCTGATTTGTTTGATTCAATTTGTTCGATTTTGTTATAAAAGTATTGCAAAGTTTCAGAATTGTCAACTAGCATATGCAAATTTAGACAATTGGGTTATTAAATAGTGTATTATTCAATAGTGCAATGTTTTTGTGCTAAATAATCAGTACCATACATTAAAAATGTTCTCTTAAGAACGATGGCCTGGGTTTGCAATGAAAACCAGCTGAACCAGCTTTTGAGTTCACTGTTGTCATGAACTCATTAGAATCCCTCTTTTTTTAGATTAGATTAGATTCTACTTTATTGTGATTGCACAGAGTACAAGCACCGATACAATGAAATGCAGTTTAGCATCTAACCAGTGCAAAAAAGTGAAAAAGGATGAGTGTGGCATCGCTGTAATACTGACGCACTTAACCAATCAACCATGTGGGAGAGAAATAATTGGTGCAACTCGTAGTTAAGCGTGGCAATGGGTGAGGTGAGGTAAATGGGAAGTAATCCTGCTGCGTTAACTTCACGATTTATCATTTGAATGCAATTTAAGGCTGAAAGCCCAGTTTATGGGGCAGCAATAATGTTTTACTGTATCAGTCCCCATTTCCCTCACAGACAGATCCTCTTGTAATCTCAGCAGACATACAAACTTCCAGGTGCTGAGGCTAGAAAACAATTGCACATTCAGTCCACACTTACCCAGAATTCCTGCCGCTTGTAGGTCCTGTGGGCCGAGTTAGGCCTCTTCTGTCAGCCATTACCTCCGCTGATTGTTGATGGGACATACACACACCAGCTGCTACTTGTATCTGTACAGCATTTTTAGTCTTCAACTCGCCTCAACTCACAGTTTCCATAGTAACGGGCTGGGAGGAATTGAAGACTGAAAATGACATACAGGACATTTGGTGTCTCTCTCTCCCTCTCTCTCTCTCAGTTCTGATGAGGACAATGATGAGTGGGCTAAAAAGTCTCTGTAAGGTCAGTTAGTTATGGCGGCGGTGGTGGCTTGAGTAGGAGGGGAGTGTGAAACAAACAGAATAGGAATGGAGGCACTCGTACCTCCACGTGTCAGAGCATCACCTGGAACAGTGCTATAATTATTGTTAATTTCCAACTTCATATCTCTATGGGGAAAGTTAGTACTGCAAAGTATTCCACTTGAATGGAAACATAACAACATGATAAGACTTATTCTCTCATATTGACAGTTCTCCTCTGCAAAATCCATTTGCACAGCATTTTGTGCTTCACTGAATAGAAGTGATGATGAAGATTACGCTAAAGAAAGTGTCTCCGTCGGGAATACAAGATACTTTTATTCTTGTTGAAACCGCCCGTACAAATAAAATTATGATTTTATCTTATATTAAGAAGAATAGAGCATTTTATTCCCAAAACACTATCCATTATTGAAATTCACTATTCAATATTGCTTGAAATATAAAGAATTCTGTCTGTACAAGTACTGTGCTATCATTTTGTCAAGGACATGAGTTTCCTTTGGGAAATTTGTGCTATTGGGCCGTGATCACATAGGACGTGTTTTGAATGTGCCTATTATTTTCTCAGGTTTAGACATGGCAGACGCATGTCTCCTCCAAACTATTCACCTGGTGTTTTGGGACATTGCTGCTCTGAGTTGAACGTGTCTCAACTCCTTGACCTCTCGCGCTCTCTGTTACCAGTGAAGCTCAGAGCTGCTCTTTGCCTTTGAGTAGGAGACAAACACGTCCTGTGATCACGGCCTCAATAAGTTTGTAAGAGGTGGTATAGTAATGTACATACTGGATATTTCATTTTGGAACGAAAATTCTGTTTAGTGGGTTTTGTCTCTTATGTTGAGAAAAGATTACTGAAAAAGTTAACGCATCAGTAAAAACACCAATTAGTACAAGTCAGAATTAATGCTGCAATAATCCTACTCTTGATCATTTAGATGGAAGAAATACTGAGTCTAAATCGATGTTCAGCAATAGATTGAAAGTATTTTTTTTAAATATTAAAGCCCGCTGGTTGCCAACTGGAGTCCATTAATACCATTTAATGAACACCTGTATTATCCCATTTTCTATCCCATGGATATTTGTTAAAGATTTAAATGTCTTATGTATCTGTTCTTGACGTAAGCTATTCATGTTTGTTACTCTGGCATACTCTATTTTCTCACCACAATAAATTTCAAATGTACGATTACCAAAACCTGCTCATAGTCTACATACGCATATCCTGAGGCAAAAGTAGGAATGTACAATTTACTCCCAATAAGAGGTGTATTTTTTGGGCGTTTTTTTTAAATTTAATTTTGCAAGACGTAAAACTTCAATCCAACTTATCTCTCGACATTTAAGCAATTTATCTGATTCATATCTTAATTAAATGAACCAAAGAACTTTGCTGGCCTAATCTTATTTTCAAGAAAGTTGAGCCACAAATCCATTTGGAGCAATGTTCTGGACACAAACCTCCGTCTTGGCTCAACCCGAAACTGCTGGATGAAAAGCATCTAACAGAATGATTCAACAAAAGAACACATTTCTTTCAATCAATGCACGGAATGAATAAATTCCAACAACAAGCGGGAGTTTCATGATATACATGACGCTACTTCAAGGTCCGCCATGATGAATTATTCGGATGAAAAGCCTTTATTTTCTCAAGTCCTTAATCAATTATTTGGTATTATACACACGGTTGGTTCATAGATAATCGGATTTGTTAACCCATATTGTAGCCACTAGAGGCATAACATGAGGAAAGGTTAAACAAGCAAGTCCAAAGTTTGAATCCACTTCCCAGCCAAGGTTGCTGCTGGGCTTTCATCCTGCCCAGCGTCTCAATAACCTTGCCTTTACACAGCATTTCTTTTCACTGTTATGTTGAACTTTCATGAGTACAATTTACAGAATAAGATTGAGCATTGTGTGAATTTATATATACAAACCATGTCTTTGGAAGAAGATCCAGCACACTGCTCTTGCTCAGCAACACACAATTTAATTATAACACACAACTATTCGGTCCCCCTGGACCTTTGTCAAATGTTTGTATGTATATATATATATATATATATACAAACCAACAATGAATGCATTCAGGATGTTGTGAATAACCCATCTGCTTTTAAAAGCGACAGAGAAAATGGGTTAGAATCGCATGAAAGAACAGATCTGGGTGATTACACATACATTGCATTTGATGAACCTGACCTGAGACATGGACGTGATAGAGAAGGATCAAGGTTCTATCCCCATTAAATGGCTGCTTATTAGAAGGACGAAAATCCACCGCTAAATTATTATATTATTGGATAATGATTTTTCAGTGCAACGTGTCGATCTTGACCTTTGCCAAAAGTGCAAAAATGCACAGAATAGATTATCATTAATAGATTCTTTCAGTGTGAAATTGCATTTTGCAGCTTTTTTTTCTCACCGCACACTGCATGTTTTTTCCGATCCTGTCACAAAAAGCTGCATTCAGGTGTGCAGCCCACTTTATTATTCAGTGTCACGTTCCCCATGGTCTACCGAACACCCGAGTACATGATTTAGATTATGCACTGTCAACAAGGCAGACACAGAAAAACAGATGGTAGGACAATAAAACCCAGGCCCATTGTCCTTGTACCAAATTACCTTGAAAACAGTCCAGAAGACTGACTGGAATAGGTTAGCTGACCCCGGTCTGCCGGTCTGCGACTACGGCAGATAAAAACCGTTGACCTCAGCTACAGCCCTCCCTCTCTCACCTGTTTATTCATGAAAATATAGATGACGGGGTTGATGACTGTGCTCGTCTTGGCCAGGATGGAGGGGATGATACTGGCCTCTGGTGTGACCAGTCCTGGTGGCCCAAAGGTGGCCAGCAGGGCCATAATGCCGTATGGCAGCCAGCACATCAGGTAACAGGCCACCATGATCACCACCATGAAGAGCACACGCTGCTCACGCTTCCTGCTCGCCGTTGCACTGATCCCACTCACCTGAGGAGAAAAGAAAGAGACGGGAAGGGGGGGGGGGTTAAGAGAATGAGAACTGCCATATAGAATCTCCGGTGATGACTGTAAGTGTTCATGAATATTCGGTTTGACTCAGTGACGACTGAGTTGCAGTCGACTGAGGCTGGAATTTGTACTTTCATCAAAGCAAGTCGCAGAATGAGAGCGCAGTTAGAAGAGGAGATGGGATTCTGAGAAATAAAATGCAGGAGATGAAAGAAAAGAGAGGTCATAGGGGTTGAAGAGAATGACAGAGAGATTGAAAGGGGTCCAGGGAGGTGGCGAGAGAGGCAGACGGAGAGGAGGAGGGAGAGAAACTCATCAAAACATCTACCAAAGTCTCCTCCTCAATACTAAGTGCAGATTGGAGCCGAAACAGACAAGAAGCAGCAGAGAAGAAAATGACAGTGTGGGCTATCATCACTGACCACTCAATTTCCTGGAAGTCATGTTCTGGAAAACACACACACACACACACACACACACAATGTAGCTGTCTTTGGTTTTGTTGTGTGTGTTAACTTTATTTTCTCAGTGTTTTGTCAGCAAACAGTGTCCCAGTGGGGAAGCATTGCACTGATGCCCCCCGCTGCACAAATACACACTCAGATACCACTGACACACACACACACACATACATAATGACACACTCGACTCACAAGAGTATCTACCCCACCTGCACATGCACACCACACTTTGACACACAGTTCCTTCAGCTGTCTCTATTTGACTGCCCGTCTGGTGGCCACGTGACGTCTGCTGTCACTTCAATTCATCGACGTGGAGAGAGACACTCCGACGGGGTGCCGCTTTCCAAAAGGCTCCAGCAGTGACTTGTTTTCAGTCAATGCACACACACACTAATGCAAT
>CABFOS010001483.1:6020-16319 GCA_900660315.1 Diretmoides pauciradiatus | reverse complement strand
AGGAGGACCTACAGAGGCATGAGGGTGAGGACTCAACACACACACACACACACACACACACACACACACACACACACACACACACACATACACACACACACACACACACTCCTGGTCTCCTCCTTTTCTGTCCCCCCTCATATATTTTTTTCTGATTGAAACCCGAGGGGGTGGACAGTGAAGTGAGATGGCACTGCATATCAAATATCTCAACCATGTATTCACTCTACGAGGTAATGTTGCACAATATTGACAAAAATGGCATCTATCTATCTATCTATCTATCTATCTATCTATCTATCTATCTATCTATCTATCTATCTATCTATCTATCTATCTATCTATCTATCTATCTATCTATCTATCTATCTACTGTATCTATCGTATATCATGGTGTGCAGTATGCAGCTTCTTGTGTTTCTCCATGGTGACCTCTCCCATTGAGGTCCTGATGGGGGTGAGGTCGGCGAAGGGTCTGGAGAATCTGTTCAATAATTAAAGGATTTTCAGCTGTAATGGCAAGGCGCCCGGCGTCCACGGGCCACTTTCCTCGTAGGTGTTGAGTGATGGCCGTCGAAATGAGATATCATGTCTTTTGAACGTTACGGTTGGAAGGAAAGCCGCGGTTGCTTGCTTTTGGATTTCCAGTGAATGCATCGGACAACGTGGCAAAGTTGCAGGCACTGTGCAAGCAATCACGTACTAGAAGTAGTCACACTTTGATGATATAATTTGATAATAATATAATTCGAGAGAGGCAGTGGTGTGTGTTGTTTTGACCATGAGTTTCCTGTGTTTATCATGTGTTAACATAGAAGTTAATGATGTTGTGTTGTTAATGTTTACAGACGGAGAGGACAGGAATGGGATATGACTCCAGGTGATGAGGAGGACATTTTCTTCATCTTAACATAGGACACAGATGGTGAGATATTACACCTTTTAAAAGGCTGAAGTGAATCTGAGTCTATATGTGAAGAAACTTTCTAAAGTATGTTTTAAATGAGTTAAAGAGCTTTTACTATAGCTTAAGACCTTAAGATGGTCTCAATACATCTTAACATTCATCTCCACCTAAGCTCTCTAAATCTCCTGATCATACTTGCACTATATCCAAGTATGTGGAGGCGTTTTTTTAGTCTTGTTTAATGTTGATGCTTAACAGCAATCTGCCTGTGCAGACCTCCTCCAGCTTACTCTGACTAACCCTCCTGTGTTTTTCCCCCTAGAATATTTGCCATGCCACATGGGAAGGCCCTGAACTCCGCCCTACTCTTCCACCTCGTCCCCATCCTCTTCGCCACTGCCCTCGGACGCTCTTACCCCCGTTTTTCCCGCAATGACACTGTCTTCCAGCACCTGGTACTCCACCCGGACCCCTCTGCGGGGACGGTGTATGTGGGGGCCAGGGACCACCTCCTCCAGCTGGATGGATTAGACGGGCTCCGGCTGGAACAGGAGGAGAGGACCGGGCCCGTGAGCGACAGCAAAGATTGCCTTCCCCCCGTCACTGAGTCCAACTGTCCCCACGCCAGGCGAACCAGTAATCACAACAAGTTGCTGCTGGTGGATCCGCAGGCGTCAGAGTTGATCACCTGCGGCAGCGTCCACCAGGGCACCTGCCAGAAACGCAGCCTGGCGTCCGTCAAAGAGGTCCTGTTCTCCACCGAGAGGCCCGTGGACACGCAGTACGTCGCGGCCAACGACCCGTCGGTATCGACCGTGGGGCTGGTGGTGGGGCCTCGCGGAGGGGAGAGGACGGTGATGTACGTGGGTCGGGGCTACACCGCCAGCCACCCGCCCATCTCCACCCGCCACCTCTCGTCAGAGCCGGTGTTTTCCTACGAGGAGACGGCCAAGCTAGCCGTGGCCGGACGGCTTTCGGAGTACGACCACCACTTTGTGACGGCGTTTGCCCGGCGCGCGCATGTGTACTTCTTGTTTTACCGGCGCGACATCAAGGCGGTATCGAGGGAGTACCGGACCTACGCCGCCCGTGTGTGTCTGGATGACATCTCATTCTACTCCTATGTGGAGGTTCCTCTTGTCTGCCGTTCGTCGTCCTCCTCTTCCTCATCCAGGACTTACAACCTGCTCCAAGCAGCCCAGGTACTTTGATGTCTATGTATTCCGATGAATGTTGCATGTCTGAAGCAACCTATCAGCAGTCTCGGAACCCAGAGTCTATTATTGATAACGATAGTAGACTCTAGGATCAACGCCCACTGTGTCTGGGTTATCCGGTCCAGCCAGCGGATCCGAAGAACGACTTCCTCTTCCGACCGCCGATCATTTAGTTTGTAGTTTTTAGGTTTTACGGTCATTTTTTATATCAAATTTTTACCATATCCTGTCAGCAGCAAGCTAACACATCGCGTTTGTCAAGTAAATACGTTAAACAAAGCCATCGCACTGTAAAATGACCCACGGATAGCGACTTCCTCTTCCAGGGACCGGACATCCGCCGGCCGTTTTACAGTGCGATTGCTTTGTTTAACATATTTGCTTGACAAATGTGATGTGTTAGCTTGTTTGCCAACAGGATATAGCAAAAGTTTTTATATAAAAAATTGCCGTAAAAACAAAATGATCGGCGAGCGGAAGAGGAAGTCATTATTTGGATATCCTGGCTAGACCGGATAACCCAAAACTAGTGGCCGTTGATCCCAGAGGCTCAGCTGGTCTCAGAACGATTGAGATTACATACTGCCTGAATTGTGGGTTCAAATCCAGCCCGGGACCTTTGGCGCGTGTCTTCCCAAAAAAAATGCCCAAAATTTCTTCCTAGAAATAACATAGGAAAAGAAGCAGAATTTACCACAATTTATATTTAAAGAGAGCTCGTTTGCCATGTTGAGCAATTAAGAATTAGTTTCCTTGCATATCCCTCTGAGACATACAGTACAGTATATATATACGTGTTCAGATTTCAGCAGAGGGGTCAGAGCGCAGTGTGAGCGCCAAGCTGTCCTCCTGGAGACAGTAGCAGTTCAATGTCTCGCTCAAGGACGACACAGACACATGGGAATCAGATTTAACAGACGAGCTAAGTATCAAGAATGGTGCAGCTGCTGTCATTTTAATATGAAGCCCTTTCCACTCAAATTGGGCACTATCTTCAATTGGAAAGTAGAAAATGATGGGAAAACCATGAAGAGCTGTAGGTACTACATCGATTGCCATGTTATGACTGCTGGTTTCAAATATGAGAAAGTATATTGGAGGATACTTGCCAAATCTCTAGACAGTTTTCCTCTTTTCTGAAATCACAAATGTTCCTTGGCCTACGGTATATTTGATCATTTGTATTAAATAGTATTTCTAGGTATGAAAACGCTGCTGATCTGCAGCAAGAAATAGAGACTCTGGGAAAAGTGATTATGTCAAGTGAAGACATGGCAAGCCAATAAATGCATTTCACTGTGTGTGGCCCCAATGAAGACAAAAGCGCTCAGCATGGAGCACTGTCACACAATAGAGCTATAAGTCTGCGATTTGAATAATTTAGGATAATAGTTGCAAATTGAAATCATTTATTTGATGGGCTTAATGAGGGTAGAACTAATAAACTTGGTAACAAGAAAGCATCTGTTGCCCGTTGATATCTTGGTCAGTGTGTAGGCTATTTTCGGTAGTTTCCCATTCGGGGAAGATGTACAACCTAATGTTACAGCTAGGCTAATACATTGCTGCTTATCTTACTTTTATCTGATTATAGTAATCACATGTGATTATTAGAGAGTCAACCAACTGTCAGAAGGGGGCGGCCCATCGATATATAAACATAATGATAGTCATTTACTGTAGGCACACCCTTAATTTAGTTAGCATTGCACAATTGGATCTCAAAAAATCATTGCAAAGAAATTCACCCGTGAGTAGTCAGCACAGCAAACAGAACTGACCTTTATTCTCTGTGCATATATTCTGGAAATTTGTTTTTTATACATCTGAAACTTATGTTTACCATTAACCTATAGAGTAGTGCTTTCTCTTTGTCTCTGAATGAATGGGATGAATTTGGGATTGCACTAGATACTCGTCCTATACATTTAATTTCATTTATATTTATTACTGTTCATACTGTACATATGTAGTATATCCATATCTAGCCCCCCTGTTTATTTCATATGTATCTCCATTTGTATATACTTCTCTTTTTGCACTTTACTGCTATTTGCACTTCTGGTTAGATGTTAACTGCATTTCGTTGTCTCAGTACCTGTACTATGAGCAATGACGTTGAATCTAATCTAAAACAATGTGATATTTGCAACATAGACTCATGGAATCACATTGAAAAAAATCAGGCTTTGGATACCTATAGGCATTACTCCCAAAACACTTATGATAGTTCTCATAATGTGCTATCGTGTATCAATAACTGGTTTCTCTTATTTTTCTCTCTCTCTCCCCTTCTAGAGAGCAGAAAGCGACATGAAGGATTTCTGAACTTTATCCGTCAAAGGCTTTCTTCACTTCTACTTGACATCGCTGTAGATCTACCAGCAGCTCCTCTTGGGATGATGGGACGTGGAGCTGGTGGCTTAGAGGGGAACTGGTCCACTTGTTTGCCATGGTATCATAACTCCCATTTGTTACATTTTAAGCAGTGCCAAACTCTACACGTTCCCATAGCCTACCGGGCAGAACTTGTTATTGACACTAAGTTGAGTAATGATTAAGGTGTTCTTGGTTTACCAAGGACTAAACGTGTCCATTCTCAATTTACTGAAATAACGGTGTCCGTCTCCAATCTGGGACATTCAGCCTACAATGTTATTGGCTACAGAAAGTACAATTTCTTCTTGTGTTTTGTGAAGCAGTTGGGGAAAGATTCAAACACTAATTTAAACCAGATGCTATTCAGAATAAGGACATGTTGTATTATGCATACACTGTATTTCATATCTCATCACTGTATAATACATAGAGATTTTACAGAAGTCAACTATGTGAATGTGTCCAACAGAGGTACCGGTGCATTTGTGAATGCCTTTTAGGCTTAATATTCATATGTAAAGCTGTCCATACATGTGTTGCAACAGTAAATGTATTCATACTATTCCCAGGTCAAATCAATGGTACGGAGACGTCACTCCTAACTAAGTGCAGGACACGATGCTATTCCATGTCGTTATTGTATGATGGCGTGATTGTGGATTTGCCTTTCATCCCATCCATTTTTATGTATATATTTAATGTCCTGTTTGCGCATTCCACTGAAGAGGTTTCTTTTATTAGCCTATTTGTTATTCTGTTTAATTAAAAAAATACAATATCAAAGCCTAAAACTATTTGGATAATAATACAATAAAGAAGGTAATGCATTTAACTGCAGATACACACGCTCAAGACCACAAACATTCACATATCTTTTTAAAACTTCAGTCTTGTTAATATTCATTGAATCATGTGATGATTTGTGGGATTAACCATTTCTCCACACTGTGATCATATTCCTTTTTACTAAAACTACCATAAAAAAAGTTTTAAATGCTGTTATTCTGCCTTAACTTTGCTACTGTGAGCAACTTTTCAGACATTAAATTACTCTTTTGGGGACTCCAAATTGTTGTGTATGATTCTTGAATATTTACTCAAATTTGGTGACTTCATTGGGATGGGATACCTCAGTCTGTTCACTTTTATTTAGTATTGAATACCTTCAGTGTACTGTCACTGCCAACACCTTCACATGAACTATGGTATACCAATGGACCAGGGACATGAGGACTTTCCAATGTAAACCATTCAAATGCTTTACTGTTGAAGCAGAAACAAAAAGCATAGGCAGCCATAACCATTTGAGAGCATATTGCTTCCTTATTTTGACATATTTCCTGTTGAAACAGGATGTGGGGTAGGACAAGGATGGGTTCATTTAAAAGAGGTCAACAGTGTAAACCAATGAGATAACTTAAGGAGAAAAGTGCAGTTTTATTTGATGTGGATGGTTGGACTTTTTTTAATGCACACCTACTGGTACACTTTGAAATATGCTTCTTTCCAGGAAGTAAAGTGTTTTTTTTTCAATATAAAAATACAATAGATTTGGGGGCATTTGTTAAATGGGTGTATTATGACATGTGTAATTCACTAACAAGGTGAAAAGGTCATTTTTCACTTCATTGTCTGGAAGGTTTGTCTTTTTGGTTACATACAGTAGAAATAGTAGTGTGAAACTCTGAAGCTTCCCTCTTGATGCACATGGTCAGTGGTAATTAACTTAAGTGCGATCACCTGGAAATAAAAATGGCTGCATCTATCTGAGAAAGTAGCACTTCTCAGGTAAGGAAATACGCTTGAATTGCACTCTGTTTATGCAAAACAATATGTCTGTACTCCTGTTGACCCAGTTGCAGTGCCATGCATTTACATTAGCATGCGATTAGAATGGAAGTTCATTACTAATATCTGAATTAGATGCCCAGATGGCATCAAGGTGTGGCCAGAGAAGAGGGGGAAGAAGTCAAGAGTACTCAGGTAATAGTCCACCTTTAACTGAAATAAGCTAAGTGTCATTGATTAATACACTCGGTGCTGGTACAACACTCAGCTCATACACAATACTTCCAATCTTCTTTCCCCCCCACTAATCACTACTCATCTACTGCTTACTTTTTCTTTTCTTTTTCATTTGTCCTGCTCCTCTGATCTACTAGACCCCTACCTGCTCCATGGGAGGGAGTCCAGCCCTGATCCTCCTCTGAGTGATCTCTCTCACAGCTCCTCATGGTGGGCGAGCAGGGAGGAGCACAGAGACAGAGGATCCTCACTCAGGGTGGGTGAAAGAGAGTGAAGAATAGAGATTAGTGCTCCTTTTTTTTAAAGCAACAATCTCTAACTCTTTATCCTACAGGATCAACTTATAGAGAGGGATCAACATGTGGCCAGGATCCAGGAAATGCTGAGATACGAGAGGGAGAAAGTAAGGTGTATGCATGTTTGTGAAGTGTTGTGCAATGTGTTTCCACACATCATTTCCCCTCCATCGCTTTCTCTCTCCTTCCTCTTGCCAGTGCTCCCGTCTACAGCTGCGGTGTAACCAACAGGAGGCAGAGTTGAAGCGTAGAGAGCAGCACAGCAACAGACTGAAGGAACGAATGTCCCAGCTCACTGACAGACACAAGGAGAAAGGCCCCTGTAAGGCCCTGTAAATCCGCTGAATAATTTGTCCACAGCAATTTGCTTAAATCTCAACAATGTTCTTCATACATAGATTTATTTTTCAGACAGATGTTTTGACACACACAAACTCGTCCCATTTGTACCATCTTGTACCCGTCTTTCTAGCGATAGAAGTATTGAACCTTCGACCTCTAGGCCACAGAAAGCGAGACCAGGCAATCAAATCAGTCAGGTCTAATGCAAGGTAAGTTGGCTGCTGTTATACTGCACTTTCTGCTGCTGTACATCGCATTCTCCACCTCTTGCCTCCATCCTCACACCTCTCCACCTTGTAGGCGAGAAGAGATAACACTACGTCTGATGCTGGAGCGCCGAGAAGCAGAGCTCAGAGAGGCAATGAAGCTCCGCCACAGCCTCACCACTTTACTTCATGCACTCAGAGTCGACATGGAGCAGGTAAAGAGAAAGGATGATGCTTCTGTGATTCTGTAATGTTTTATTCAAATTTAAAAAACTATTTTATTAAGGCCTTGCAGGACATTGTGGATGACCAGGAAGAACTCCAAACTGACAACGAAAAGCTGGTTCAAGCTGAGTTAGCACTGGGTGATCATATAACAGGAGGTGTGGTTCTGGGTTGGAAGAAGGTGCAGACGAGACTTGGGGACTTCGTATTTAAAGGTAAAAATCCATCTGAGGTCATTGAGGTGACACTCAATTAGATGTTCCCCTCTCTTGTGCAACAATGACCCAGAAAACCCCTTGACAGTTTCAAAGTTTCTCGTCATTTGTGGAAATAAGTTCACACCATTTTGGGTCTTGTTCCATCCTTTGAGAAATGGCGGTGTAAGTGTTCTTTCCGGACTGTGTGTGTAGGCGAAACTGCTGTGGGCACTGACCACGAAAAGCTCATGGCTCAGCTAGACACTGAACTGAAGGAGAGTCAACAGCTGGTCAAACTACAGCAGCAGATGCTACAGGTAGGATTCTCTGGTTTTCATACCCACATATATGAACCAGAGTCGCTGGACTGTACTCTTTTCTTTCTCTGTCTACAGGATAGTTTTGTTTCACCTGTCCCGTCTGACCTGGCCAATTCCTACTTCTTGGAAGAGTGGGAACGCCTTCAGGCCCAGTGGGCGGAGCTAGATCACCAGAAGCGGAATTTCGAAAGGGAGAGGCAATCCTTCACCGATGCTGCCATCCGACTAAGTCATGAGGTGAGAGGGAGGCTGTTTTGATCAGTGACAATATAGTTCAGAGGTAATAAAGAGCTAGAATAAACAAGTATGGTTAGGAGAAGTAGAAGGTCAAATTGTTTAATTAGTTGCTTGAGTTGGCGGTCATGTCCTGTGACAGGCTAGCAACCTGTCTAAGGGTTGGATTGCTGCCTTCTTAACACCAGAGACAGATCAGACTTTAGCCATACATCATTCTGTCTCAAAAAGGCAACTTATTGCTGACAGTTTATTTCCTGTGTGTCTACAGCGGCTGGCTTTTGAGCAACAGAAGGCCTCTCTCCTGAAGCAGCACTATCTGTGTGAGTCACCGATGTTTGGTAACGGAGCGCAACGCAACAACAGGAGAGAGAGCACTGCCCTTAGTGAGTATGCAGTTTTTTGTCAGTGGAGGGGCGGGAGGCTGATATTCTAATGTGGTTTATTCACTTTGCTCCAAAAGTCATAACCCCACTGAGTATTTGTCTCCAGATTTCTCAGGTTTGGGTCCCCCAAACCTGTCTGGCTGTCTGCCCATTACTCCATCATCCGCAGAGTCGGCGGCCACTTTTCTTGCAGGATCCCACCAGGGACGGAGCCATGGAAGGGTCAGAGTTCAAACCCCCAGCACTCCTGAGCTCTTCTCTGCCCTCAATCTACCATATGGGTGTAGGTTAGTACAGGCCCTGTTTCATAGCTTGTGTGTGTGTCCAGGCACCGTGTTTCCATAGTTGTCTAGAAAGCAAGAGCCACCAAAGAATAAACTTCACATTATTCTGATCTTAAAAATTTAGAAAATGTAAATAAATCTTCCAAAGCTAGAAACAAGTATGGCCTCTTAACTGCAATGTAATCAGTTCACCTCAAACATTGAACTGCAGATTATACTGTCCAACAAATAATGTGAGGTTTTAACCAAGCTTTTTGTGCACGGAATAATAGATTTGACTCCCCAATAGTGGCTGTGTACTGTCTGCTTCTATTTAAAGTGAAATCTGGTTTACATGGCGTTCAAGGGGAAACTATGTCAACATGATTGATAATAATAACTTTTATTTGTATAGCACCTTTTATACACAACATGCAGCTCAAAGTGTTTTACATTAATAGAAGGCAAATAAAAGGCAGGAAAAAACAAACAAATGTCCTTACAACTGCTTGGTGTTGAGTAGTCACTCTCACACTGGTGACAGTGTCAACCAGTACTCCAAATGGTGAGATAAGTATAGCTACACACTCGGCACTCAATTTAAGCATATCATTATTTATATCAAATGTTCTATCGCTACTTTATCGGCTGTAATCTATTTGAAAATTTTCCTTGCTGTACTTATTTCCTCCTTTTTAGTGAGTTTCCCCACGTATTGATTTACTATAACTTCTACCTCGGTCCGTGCAGAGGGCGGTATCCACAGATAGTTTCAGCCAAATTCACTTATGAGCATCAATTCAGGGTAACACTTATGAATTGAATTACAGCCTTGATTACATACAGCAAGGGATTAATGGCTACTTTCAAAACCTTCCTTCCCTTTTATAAAATACCCACCTTTGCTAGTGGTATCACCAGAGGGTAAAAAAAGAGATGGGTAATATTTGCTCAATGATGAGTTGCATTAATGGTTGCCTCCTGGTTCACTGTCTTTACTTTTCCCTACACGCTACACAATAGTGCTAAGTGCCTGTTCAGTTACCCTGAATTGATGTTCATAAGTGAATTTGGCTGAAATCATCTGTGGATACCGCCCTCTGCACGGACCGAGGTAGAAGTTATAGTAAATCAATACGTGGGGAAATTCACTAAAAAGGAGGAAAAAGTACAGCAAGTAAAAGTTCCAAATAGATTACAGCCGATAAAGTAGCGATAGAACATTTGATATAAATAAATCTCATTCGTCGTCTTCCGCTTTATCCGGGTCCGGGTAAAGCGGAAGACGACGAATGAGATTTA
>CABFOS010001457.1:3514-15198 GCA_900660315.1 Diretmoides pauciradiatus | reverse complement strand
TTTGTGTTTGGCAGTAACAGAGAAGCAGCAGATGGAGGAGATGGAGTAGATGGAGTAGATGGAGTAGATGGAGTAGACGGAGTAGATGGAGTAGATGGAGTAGACGGAGTAGATGGAGTAGAGGGAGTAGATGGAGTAGACGGAGTAGATGGAGTAGATGGAGTAGATGGAGTAGATGGAGTAGATGGAGGAGACAGAGTAGATGGAGTAGATGGAGTAGACCCAGTAGATGGAGTAGATGGAGTAGAGGGAGTAGAGGGAGTAGATGGAGTAGATGGAGTAGATGGAGTAGATGGAGTAGATGGAGTAGAGGGAGTAGATGGAGTAGATGGAGTAGATGGAGTAGACCCAGTAGATGGAGTAGATGGAGTAGATGGAGTAGATGGAGTAGACGGAGTAGATGGAGTAGATGGAGTAGATGGAGTAGAGGGAGTAGATGGAGTAGATGGAGTAGATGGAGTAGATGGAGTAGATGGAGGAGACGGAGTAGACGGAGTAGACGGAGTAGATGGAGTAGAGGGAGTAGAGGGAGTAGACCCAGTAGATGGAGTAGACGGAGTAGATGGAGTAGATGGAGTAGATGGAGTAGAGGGAGGAGATGGAGTAGATGGAGTAGATGGAGTAGATGGAGTAGATGGAGTAGACGGAGTAGATGGAGTAGATGGAGTAGATGGAGTAGACGGAGGCTGAGAGGATGAGATTGTCTTCCTAATGCGATGACTCTTCTCTCTCATTTTCATTGCTGAGCAGGAAGTTGGTATTGTTGACGATAGTGACGTGTGTATGGCTGTTTTAACATTAAATAAATAAGGTTTTTGAAAATTGATATCAAAATTCCGAATTTTGATGTTAAAAAAGTGTCTTATTTTGATATCAAAATTTGAGTTTTGATATCACATTTCAAGAACCTTAAAGGATGACTTCGGTATATTTCAACCTGGACTTTATTTTCCCATGGTCGTGTGTCTATGTGACTGGTGGGGAAACTGACGGACTCCGATTGTTGTTCTAAGTGTCTGACAGGATCCCGACAGAGAAATAAAATTTCTCATTTTACCCTTCGCTTGATCCGATGTTGTTATTGTGTTAGCATCCATGTAACAGCTCTAACCGGCTAACAAAGATGTAAATGGAACAAGAGGTATCACTCCTCACTAAATTTCACAAAGATTCTCGGTCTCCTCGAGGAGAAGTCGAGCGAAAGGTAAAGAAAAACGTTTTATTTCTCTGTCGGGATCCTGTCAGACACTTAGAACAACAATCGGAGCTTTTAGAGGACTATGCACTTTCCCTTCAGTGACAACGTTCTTACCGGATTAGCCTCTAAGCGCTAACAGCAGTGCTCACTCAATACTGGATCCATTTCAAAAAATCTTTTCCCCACCAGTCTCAGACACACGACCATGGGAAAATAAAGTCCAGGTTGAAATATACCAAACTTATCCTTTAATATCAAATTGTTTTTATTAAATGTTAAAGCGCCATACGTGTCCCTGTGTCCGCATGAGTTCTCGTGACTATTTCATCCTCTCTGCACAGCGAGAGAGCGAGAGAGAGAGAGAGAGAGAGAGAGAGAGAGAGAGAGAGAGATTTGATCTATCATTGAGTTCACTCATTCTGCTCAAAGCTTTATAACTAATCACTTATTAATAATTACATTAAACATAGGTAGTTTGGTATTTCCAGTCATTACAGGGCCTGACATAGTTGAATGATACTACAGTTTTGAATGATTATTGCTGGATTCACAATGTGGGTGCTCTAATCAGATCAAAAATAATTTTGAATCAGGGTTGTTGCCAAAGTAGTGGCTTTAGTAAAGGAATCTGATTAGGACCAGGGCAGATCACACCAGGGAACAATGATAGACTAAACTCTTCTTTAGTTTATCACCAAAATAAAGGGCAAAGCATCCTCTCAGATTTGAGGCCAATTCAGTCAGTTAATAAAATGAAAAGCACAAAACATTAATGCAGGGTAGGGTCTATGACATTATGGGACCCAAAGTGAGTTCTGACCTACTTTTGGGATGGCCATGTTAAAAAACAGGAATGAATTCTCCTAAACCTGACCCCTGCTGGATACTCCACGAGCTTCTGTGCTTTACTGTCCTGTAGCTGCAGCTTAGTTACCTTGGGCAATTTTATACTGCTCCTGACTTACTGGCTGACATTTCTCTGTTCTAGGGAGAGGGGAGGAAGGAATACACACATGCACACACATGTATTCACACATGAACTAAGTCAACACATACACATAAACAGATACAAATATGTACACAGGCATCCCAGACACACACACACCCACACACCAATGTATGAACAGCTTCTCACAGTGAAAGCACAACAGCATCCTGTGTCTGTGTCGACTCGGACAGACTGACTAGGCACAGACATGATCATTAAAGAAAAGGAAAAACAACACCCTGGGACACTGTTACGTAGCATCACTCTGTAAAAGGATTCCAGGAGCCATTTTGTGATGAAGTGTGTTAATTTACTCTTTTGGGGTACTCAGTTCACCTCATCACCTCAACTGATTTTCCAGAATGCCTTTCTGAGGGACCGACACCAAAACCTGACATTTACCGTTGACGTTTTAGGTAGCTGAAAAATATCCTGCTATCAAACTCCTATTGTAGCTGTGGTGGAAATATCTCACCATGATATAACACTGTCAACGTTTGACCAGTTATCTGCTGGAATAAGAAAAACAACAACAGGGACCCAGAAATGCAAGGACAGGGTACATGTTTTTTAACAGTGTTAAAAGTGTTTCAGGGGGGATTTTCTTTAAATCAGTCACTATATACTGGACACTAATCATAAACATAACTAAGTGACTGTCTGTTTGTATTCTTACCTGATGTTTTGGCTGTTCTGATTGTAGGCCTTTGACTTTCGACTTCTCTTGTTCAAGGGCGGCGTGCAGTAATGTTACCTGAAGAAATAGCCAGTTCATTCAGTCGAAGGCCAACGGGTGATACTGGGGTTCAGCAACTTTCACTATACATGCGCAACTCTCTCACACACTCCTCTCTTTCCCCCTCACCTGTGATGATAGTTCTTCTTTGATATTTAGTAGCTCTTCCACCTGTAGAAGGATTTCTGCTTTATCTTTCACTGAAGGATAAGAGAGAGAGATTGAAATCAACTGGAAATTAAAATTATACTAATATATAGGTGCGATCATATCAAATGTTAATAATGTAATGTTGCTGTTTTGACAATATTTCACTCACTCTCTCCCTGCTGGAGCATCTTAAGCAACTGAGCATTTCTTGCTTTCACCTCTTTGTATTTCCCCTGCACAATTGAGCAATAAGAAACCATGGTTAGGAACTTTTTTGTATGATTTCAGGTATTTAGACACAGAAACGCAAAACATGAACATTTTCTTCATTGACTGAAGCAAGGTAGAGCCAAAACTACTGAATACGTGTTTGGATATTCAGTTCAACAGCAGTCATAGTCTTTTACCAGTGATAATATACTTATAGCAAATGCTAGTTCTAGAGGAGGGACAGCACTGTGGTACCCATACAGGAAAATACCTCAACTGGTTGCATTAATGGCTCTGGGTATATCTGACAATGGTTTGATGAATAAAGAAAAACTGCATGAACTTGAGGTGATCAGAAAACGAGTGAATCCGGTGAAATAACAATGATTACGACTGCTGACCTCCCACTGTGAGATGGTCTTCTTCAGTTTATCGATCTCCTGGTCTTTTTTCTCCAGGTCGTACTTCAGCTGCTCCGCTCGGGGGTCCTGAAGGAAGGAGGGGGGAAGGAGGGGTGGTAAGAAAGCAAGTCAGGCCAAAATCATGTTTCAAGTCAGCTAAAGATGGGGAAAAAATGGGATTCACTCCGTTAACATGTTCATAGTTTTATTCTTTGTGGGCTGAATTTATAAGTAGTCTACAAGCTAATCACTGGAACAATGGGCAGTTAAAAAACAGGGACCTCTCCTTCACAGCTGAATGGACAGACAGACTCTAAACGATGGGAATGGTAGGTGCGAAATGGCCAATTACCAAGAACTCGATGGGCCTTATGTTTGTCAGAGCAAGTGAACAAATTTCAGAAGGTTCATAGCACACAAAGAAAACAAGTCGTCAAACTACTACCCCCAGCCCCAAAAAGTGAATACCATTAAATAACAGATGATTCATTTTTACAACCTGACAAAGGCAGGAAAATCAGAATCACCTTTGGAAATGAAAGGAGTAGTGTTCTCACAAAAGCCTGAGACACAGAGGAAAACACAACTCGTCTTTGATAGCAACCTGGCCTTTAAAGGCATTTCAACATGTATGGATGCTGTGTTGTCACGGAGACAGGCCAGATGAGAGGGGTCCCCACGACAGTGGCTGGGTGTCAAAACATGGTCAAATTCAACTATGTACAGTGTAGTATATAGTATTCACACTCTTCACTTTTTGCTGTGCTATTCAAGTTATTTCAAAACACTTATTTGGGATTTTTCATTGGAGTTTTCTGCAAAGCACTCTTCTATTCTTCTATTCTATTCTATCAAAGTGAAAACAAAAATGTTGAAATTGATGCGGAAGGTTAAAATTAAAATATCAGAGATATATAATCAAGTTAGCAGATTCAACCCCTTTGCTTCGTTCAAGGTAAGTTGCTACACAAAGCAAAACTGTGTTCAACATTTTGGATGACCATGTCATATTTAGATTGCATTTAGCAATTCTGTACATTGGTTTCCTTTCAAACTTGTTTTAAACGTGTCTTTCTTTCTAACAAAGCTGAGACCAACCTTATTGCCATAAGGTTTCAATGTGCAGACTGATCTGGCAATGTACTGACAGCATTTTAAAATGTAATTTAATATTGCAATCTATGGTTATTTTGTTGGTTTCGCCCCAAAAAAGAGGCAGGGATGTGACATATGCCTGAAGTACCCAGTCTGATGCATAACAACCAGGAAATAAACAGTACATTTACTTTTTATTTTTACATTTACAAGTATTTAGTAAGTATTTTGACTCTCTAGTGAGCAGGTAGGAACTCAATCTCATACTCAAGGAAATGTTGACAAGACAAATGGACATGGGATACATCTAGATAGATAGATAGATAGATAAATACTTTATTCATCCCCGTGGGGAAATTCAGGACTTTATTCATCCCCGTGGGGAAATTCAGGTTCACATCTGTTACTGGGGCAGGCACTGCATAACCAGATGTATGTTTAACTGAGGTGCAGTAAACAAGACAGCTGCACTGACCGGCTCCCTGTGCATATGTGTTTATGTCAGTCCATCTCACCGGTTCATGTTCTGTGGAGGTGTTGACCTCTTGCCCCTGGCTGTTGGTGTACTGCTCACGCCTCTTCTCCCGTTGGACGATCCGACTGACGTCATCTTCCAGCTTATTAAAGAACCGCTCCTGTCCCACCCCCACTGCTACATTAGCTACTTTGGCTTCCTGGATGGGATCATGTGGTCAGTGGGGTCAGTTTCAGTAATGATGTACCATAAATTTCTCCTCTAAATAAAACCCTGTGCTTATGATTTACATAAAGCATATTTGAATAATGTTACTGAATTAACAACCTGACAGTACAAATGCATGACAGGGTTCAGAAATAAACAGGATGCACAGAAACTTAACTCACCTCTTTCTCCTGTTTCTTACTCAGATGTTCTGCAATGAAGAAAAGTATGTCAACATAAATGTTATGATACAGATTACTGTATTGAAATCATTCTGAACTAAGTTCCTTACTTCAATATTTACCTGTTTCTAGTTTACTTTCCTGTGCAATCGACAAATACGTTTCTCTCACCTGCACTGCCCTCGGCTTGGAAATCCTGCAGGGAAACCGTCTTTTTGTCTTTCCCCTGCTGGTTCTTCTTTTTCTCCTTCTTCCCTCCTCCTTCTTTTCCTCGCGATTTAGGCGAGGCTGTGTGTGTGATGTTCTATTTAAGAAAGGTACATCATTTGAATTTAATTTACAATATTAATTACAATTTCAAAATACAAGCGTGTCAAAAATTTGTTCTGTGAATAAGAGTTTAGAAGGGAAGCAATTTTTAGTTCCATTTTATGCTACAAATCTGTTGGAAAGTATTCATCAGCACTACACACACCATTGGACATGCAATTCCATAGCCAAACAGTGGAGGGCAGCATATGAATTATAAAGCAGACAAGACGAGAACCGCAAGTTTAAACTGACACCAGTTCTGCTTTCAAGCTTTCCTTCCCTTTTATTCTTTCCTTGAATTCCAAAGCAAAGGTTTAAGGGGGATCCGGGAAACGCTGCAAGAGAATTGAAATGGTCGCAACTTTTAGACACTATGCACTCAACCTCAATTTGAAATGACCAGTGGCGCCTTCCTAATTGCTGACAGTAACAGCATGATGAAGACACAGCGTGATACAATGCAATGTCTTCAATTATAAATTGGATTTAGCTCACACATTAATTTCCAGATGATGGCTCTGAAAGCATATTGAATGAGCATATTAGTGACAAATTCACCCACTGGACTGTGACTGGTACACTGGCACCAACAGTGCACCAAATTAAAAGCTATGTGAGAGTGCTGTGCTGCTATGGATTACTGAAATGTAACGACTATATCTCCGCATGAAAGGAATAAAAAAAAAAGACAGCATGGCGGTGTGCGTATGTGTGTGGTGTACCTGTTTCTGTTGTTCAAAGTCCAGTTTACTAAGAATTAAGGCCTTTTCCAGGTCTGCCTCATACAGCTCACTGGTTATCTACAGAGGGAAGAGGAAGGACAAGGAAGGACAGTACTTCAGATATGCAGATGGTTAGATGGATAAGAACAGAGCACAAAAGGTGGAATTCAATGTGTTGTCATTTCAACAACCAACATGTATGTTTCAACTGAGGAGTGAAGATTCAGAGTACTCCATCTGCACTTCGTCCGACATGCTTTCATGGAAAAAAGAGGAGGGGGAAAGAGTTGGTACTGTTTTGAAAACTTTTATTATAAAAAAAAAAAGCTTAGCTTGACTCAGAGACCTGGTTTCATGTTCATAGCTACAAACATGGAAGCTGCCCAGCACAACCAGTCTTGACCAGTCTACCCTTGACCTCTGAACAACTCCACTGGAGCACTTTCAAATGAATTGCCTTCCTCAGTAGTTTTCAATATTCACCAGATCACAAATTTCATCTTTGTTATTTGAGGGGTTGTGTCATCCTACCTGCTCATCCCTCTGCTTCCACTGTTGCCATCCTTCTGAGGGTGTATTCTGGTCCCCAGACGCAGGATTGAGAAGTTCACTGGCTACTACTTGAAGAGTCATAGCAGGAGGTGGAGCAGAGGTCTTCTGAGGGATCTTCTTGAAGGCCAGAGTTCGTAACTGTTGGTTAAAGGGTAAAAATGAGTCGAAACAAGTGACTATTACTATCATTGTACAACAACTTTGCCAGTGTTAGCTCTGGGAAATGTCAGAATGTGTGTGTGCATGGACAGTAGCCCTATCATTTGTATAGTGTCTCCGCAGTATCAACAGCTTGGCTAATTCCTGTAAGGCAATAGATGCTTGGACCTTGGACCTTCTTCAGTCTCATCTGATCTCACAGTAAATGTCACTTGAATGAACATAATCTCATAACAATCTCAAGTTATACACTACAACTGAAAGCAAAACAACACTATCTCACTGCCACATCCCACTCTACCTCTATCTGTAGTGTGGCTTTACGTGAAGTGAGACAGTAGAAGAGGAATGGACAGGTAAGAGGCACCATGTAACTTGGTGACGAGGCAGGGGGTATTGAAATACTCATTTCCTGGTGCCCACTAACCTCATTTGCCTCACTCTGTTGCTGTTCTTTCTTTTTCTTTTTCTTGTCTTTCTTCTTGTCGTTGTTCTGAGAGGCTTTCCCCCCGGCTGCCGCCTTTCCCGACCGGCTTTTCCCGGAGTCCCGTCCGCCTTTGGTCGTGGTCTTCCCCGCCTCGGAGGTGTCGGAGTCCGAATCAGAGTCGATTTGGAGAAGGGCGAAGCGGGAGGCGGTGGTGGGGACGGTGATCATTGCTGACGATGCCATCGAAGGAAAAACTACCTGATGGCAAAAAGAGAGATGCCAGAGCCTCAATTAGAGTGAATAAACATTTCAGTGTGGATAACTTGAAGCCGGTCACGAAACAACTGTTAGCTGCCAGTAGCAACCTTCCTTCAACAGGAGATCACATTACAATCTAAACATGTACTAAATGAACAGATTGTAAAGATCTGTGGCTTATGAATCAAAGCCACGGTGATTTGAACTAGTATATGCTGTTGCTAGCAGCCTACAGACAAAACGTAGCTAGTAGCATTGCAGCAAGTTGGTCTTGCTAACGCCGCTTAGCCTGCTTTCGTTAGCTTCGAAACAAGTGTAAAACTAACAAGTGTGACAGTCAGAAACACGTTAATAAACTCACAGAGAAATTGCGTTCTTAATATACTACTTGCCATGCGTTTAAGATGCGGTATACATTAGAAAACGTAGTTAGAAACATACTTTCACCTGTTCAAAAAGGTATGGCTGGTTACCGCAGGTTCCAATAGCGTTTGGCTGAGTACGGCGGCTCGGTTGGACCAAAAAGGAGTGGGCCTCGTTCCGCGCTTCGTAAAGTCACCGCTGGCTGTGAAATGTGACAGAATCCGTGGAGAAAGCACCGTGTGTGTGACCGGCATCAACACAATGTGTCATATGTGTATGCACAGCAATGTATAAGTTAATTTTAAAAAGTCTCACTAAACAAACACTTACTTTGTTGTAATGTGCTACAGCTGAAGAGAAGGTGGTCGGCAGGGGGAGCGAGTGAGTGATTACTGGTTTCCCCCCAGTCTACCCACACAACAAAGAATAAACAGTGAAAGATGGAGATCAGTTACTGGATTCAACTTTAATATGAGTCAGAATATAAATTAGACAGTATGCAACACATTACTAATATGTAAGAAAGCATATTGATATAAATATGTATAACACTTCCCACACAATTTTGATATCACCGTTGTAGTGCCAAAAATCAAATCAATTTGAACTGCATGGACATTTTAAGTGCTAGACAGTTTGTGCATTGAAAAAAAAATAAAAGGGTTTGCGTTATAATACTGAGTGGCTTTATCCACTCACAGTGCACACTGTGACTCTCAAGTGCTGAGAATCAAATGGTAAAACCAAATCACTACTGTTTACATGGCACTATTTGTTTAAATCAAACTATGGGTTGATGGGGAGCTTTTCTCTAACCTGTCCCCTAAACTAAACAACTTAAAAGGGGCTGCATTACATAGACATAGTTCCATTTGGTAGATTCCTTTACAGAGTGATGTAGTGGTAAATAAAAAGATGGATAAAACTACTGTACCAATATAAACCAATGTATGTATGTATGTATACTATATATATATTTCATAAAGATTAAGATTAAATTGTCAGCCTAAAATATGTGAAATCTGAGTTTATGTGTGTTTGCCCTCCACTACCCAAAATACCAAACAGTGCCATGAGTGCATACATTTTTTTAGTATGGGTGGCCCCAGTGGGAATCGAACCTCTAAACGTGGCAATGTTAGTACCATGCTCTACCTACCGCTGGGCTACAGGCAATCACATTACATATTTTGAAATAACAAGGGGTTGCCAATCCCTTCATACTCAAATCAATCCTAGTATCAAATGATCCCCCATTACAATCAGTTTTGTGTACAGGCACTTAATCCTCTTCCAAGAACACTCCACTTCATATAGAGACTTTACCCACACTACCAGTCATTGTAAATTGAGCATTTACTATGGTGTCTTAAAACAGCAAAGTGTCATCGCTACAGAATTAGTAAGCCGTAAGGACTGTTCATGCATCACTCTTGTAGTCAGTCACAGATTTCAAATGAGGACTGGAACTTGATAGACCTTGTTATTTCTTTCTCCAAGACCTTGCAACGTCAGATCCTCATATTGTTAGGAGGAGGAGGATAAAGGACACAATAGTCTGAACTGGGACACTGAAAACATTCCCAACATTAACAAAAGCAAACATTTCATTCTATCAACAAACCACAGTCCTCTCCTCAGGTCAAAAACTTTGGAGTTCCTACTTTATGTGAATGTGTTATTGTGCCACGATTGATGCTGCATCATCTATTAGTGTTTCTGGGCATTTCGATGGAGTCCTCCAGTATTGGCTCTGTACTGGTCTCCACTATAGACTGGCGTGTTCCTGTGGCACAACCAGACTCCTGCAGTTCAACAGGAGAGATCTGCCTCAGCGCTCTGCGAGACAGACAGATTGGCATCATCTCTAAGCCTTCCCCATTGTGACCAACCCCTCCTCCATTCCTCCCCTGGGACTGTGTGTGTCTGTGTTTCTGGGTGTAAGCAGGTATCTTTATCTTTTTGTGTGTTTGGAGATCGGAAGATGAGGAGGGACTGGAGTCTTGGGGTGGAAGTCTCTCTGTGTGTGTTTGCACCTGACTTGTTTTTGCCTGGTCATTGTGTGTCATTGTGCGTATTTGCTCAGTGTGTATCCTGGTGAATGTCTTCTCAGTGTTTGTCTTTGTCTGCATCTGGTCAGTGGGCATCTTGCGATTGTTAGCCTTTGTGAATATCTGCTGATTATGTGTCTGTGTGTATGAAGGCTGAGCCGCAGGCTGTTCCGAAGGGTGTAGGGAGTCAATGAGCAGCTCTTTGACTTTCTTCTTTAGCTGGCGGCTGGAGCTTTTGTAGAAAAGCAAATCTTTCTCCAGCTCCTGTAGTCTCACATGGACGGCCTGCTCTGTCTCTCCCGAGCCGGTTTCTACATACACGCACGCGCACACACACACACACACACACACACACACACACACACACACACACACACACACACACACACACACACACACACACACACACACACACACACACACACACACACATACACTCCATTGTTTTATCATTATAATTATTCAAGACATTAATTTTAACCTTTTTGAGGAAGTTAAGGTTGTTATTTTGGAGCATTGGAGTTTTAAAGACTTACAATGATGATCACGTAGCTACATAGTAAATAAGTGTGTCCTCCTGCAGTGACAATATCAATAGGCACCAGTCATCTGCATCCCCCACACACACACACCCACACACACACACACACACACACACACACACCCCTAGACCCAATGTCCTGCCCATGCTCCCCAGGGAGAGGGCTTTTAGCCTGGGTGCTGTCTGGGTGCTGAGCGGAGCCTCGCTGGTCTAAACTGCTGAAATATTTACATGTCAGAAGTTATTTAAACTAGTAAAATGCAGGTTGCAGCAGTCTCGTTTGTAGTGGTAACGTATCAGCAAGGGAATCGACTTATCAAATGAACAAATACATGCTTACTGCATTGTTATGCCCAGCAGATATACAGTAGCAGAACATTAACAGGTGCATAAATGACTCGGTTACAGATGCTGGTATGCACAGCGCAAGACAAAACATATTTTGTCACGATATTTTACAGATAGAATTTATGTTTTTATTATTTGAAAAAGCCAAAAAGGATCAAAATGCCTAATGTGACATTAATCCACACTTCTTTTTTACTGTTTTTCTATTATTATAATTATTATTATTATTATTATTATTGCTATTATTGTTGCTGTTGTTATCGTTATTGTTATTATTATTGTTATTATACAATTAAATAAAAATAATAC
>CABFOS010001442.1:1725-18630 GCA_900660315.1 Diretmoides pauciradiatus | reverse complement strand
GCAACACCAGCAACACCAGTCTGCCCTGCAACACAAGAGGTAAAGACGCCCGATGGTCGTTCCCGACGTTCACAATCGGGCCCGACGCTGGAAATGTGTCAGCGCCGACTGAATCGGGCTGAAATCGTGTAGTCTGAACCCGGCATAAGAGCAGATTTGGATGGAAACTTGGTGACTTCTCTTATTTTGTCTCTTAACCCAAAAAATTAGAGAAAATATAAGAGAAATTTAAGAGAATGTTGCTGCATGAGGCCCATTGTCTGTTTTGATTTGGATCATTTTTCGGTCATAAGACAAAGAAGTACTGCGATTCAGTAATGAGTTGAGAGAGATTATAGACTACTTGGGCAAATTGACTCATATCTTATCTATCTTTTGTTCCAGCTCACATGCTGAGATTTTAATAACGTTTTCAAGAGATGGTGCTCTGACGTCCTACATCATAGGTAGAGGAATTACCATACATGGATATGTTGGAAAGGGAGAATGGTGACAGAGTAGTGAATAGTAGAGTTCAGTAGTGAATTGAACCCTTGCTGTGAGGCAATCAGGAAATGATTGTATGTGGCGGGCACATGGGCCTGTACAGCTGGTGTTAAAATTATTACATTACAGATTGACCAGACACTGGAATGTCTGTAATGAAAGTGGCATGAGAGCATCTGGCATCGTTGAAGTTCAGATTGGTTGATTGGAGGATTTCCATGTTTACCTGCTGCAGCAGCTGTTGCTAAGTGAATACGTTACGCCACTGTCTTTATCTGATGGACCTTTGTCTTTGCTTGTCCTCCAGCTTCAGTGAAAGCTGTCAAGCTTCTATCCACATACACACACACACACAGGCATGTACACACAACTCATTGCTTCTAAGGCAGCCTGCCTGCTGTTTAACAGAGCAGCACATGTCCTTGGTGGTGCCAGTCAACAGGAGTCTCAGCTGTCAGGCGGATCTAAGATGGCAGGCCTGTGGAGTCCTGCTATTGTATCCAGGGAAGGGTGTCCTCTGCCAGATGCTCTAATGGCATAGGTAGCCAGTTCACCTTCTCCTCATTGTGGCTTAAGTATTCAGCTTGTAATTGTCTATCTTGTAAATGTAAATGAGCTCTTCAAATGAACAGAATACGTAATGAAAATATAAAGCGTTATATGGAATCCTCCTGTGTTCAACAAAAGTCCTTCACAAGCTCATGGACGAATGCTAACCTTCTTTCAGTGGACTGCCTTATTTTTAGATTTGTTTCCCAGACAGATAAAGACTCCTAAGGCCTTCATTTCATGTATTCTATCCACTCACGCAATGTTTGAGTAGGCTCTAATCACATACTGTTATTCCCATTCTTGGAACATCAACCACTGGCTTCGTTTTACTGGAAAAATCTTGCATCCTTATCCTCATCCTTGCATATTTATCACAAATATATTGTGAATGACTGTTTGACAGTGTCCAGAAACATCCTAAACACTACTGATAAACTATGACCTTGCATCATTTGAATTAGTATTACACATTTGTCAATCTTGTGCCATGTTCGGAGATGGGGCCTAATTCCCTGTATAATGCACAGAAGTGTAATTTAGTCTGATGTTATGCTAGCTGCCATATTACTTTTACTCACAGTACTACTGTAACAAAGCCACGAAAAAGGAACAGCATGATAAAACAAGAGACACTTTAAGACTAGGGAGGTTGACAGCAAGGTCACGTCACATTGGCCCCCAGTTAATGAAGTGATTCTCTTTATCACAGGAGGGAGGTGGGGCGAGAGAGGCTGCAGCTTCATCTTCCTCATTCACTCGCTGCAATAAAACCCTCTTGCCCTGCTCTGCCGGTAACTGCTCACCGGTTTATCAGCTGCAGTCAGGGGGTCACATGTTGTACACCTCAGCAACATGCACCATTCTGAACCATTCTGAACCTAGCATCAGCAGCCCTCCCAAAACACACACACGCACACACACACATGGACTATTAATTGTTCAGGATAATTAAATTGAGGGACAAACGGGACGAACTGTGGATGTGCAATTCAATTCTATCAGAAAGATTTCTATAACCGCTGTAATCAATAGCTAATCTACCATGGCTAATGAGGAATAATGGGTCTGTTTCTTTATTGAAAACCGTTGACCACCCCTTCTGCAAAGAGAATGAATAGGCCTCTCTTTTTCTACAGATAAGTAAAAGCAATTATAAAAGCTGGGGAAAGGTCAGAGAGATATTTTGTCCCCCGTACAGCAGCAGTAGGTGTGGTATTCTTTCCCTCAAAAGGTCACAGCGATTTCACTTGTCTTTATTCCTGAAGTGAATGGGAGGCAGATACAGAAAAGCTCAGAGGATTTCAGTGTTCCTCTAACTCAATTTTGAGATGTGTGTGCATGAAATCACTCCCAAATGTCTTCCAAACCAATAAAAAAAGTTTTCTGTAATATCCAAAACATAGGGTGGGGGATGCATACAGATGAAGAGGTGTTTTTTTCTTGTCGCCCTTGCAGTGTCTGCGAACGTTGGTGGGCCACACAGGGGGCGTGTGGTCATCCCAGATGCGGGACAACATTATCATCAGCGGCTCCACCGACCGCACACTCAAGGTCTGGAACGCAGAGACAGGAGAATGTATCCACACCCTCTATGGGCATACCTCAACAGTGCGCTGCATGCACCTACACGAGAAAAGGTACAGGGCAATCTCATTACGTTTGTTATTAGGGCTGGGTAAAAAAAATCCTGTCAGTATTTACATTTTACATGATGCAACGCGCTCATCTGCTAAACTGTTACCAGTCATCTTGTAGCAAAACAGTAAGTCGATCAAAACATGTTTCTCCTATAGCCAGAAAAAGAGCAGTCCCGCAACCTTACAAGAGGGACAGTATCTCTCAAGTGTGCATATGACCTCATAGTGACTGAAAGGACCCTGTGAGCCAGTCTTTAAGTCAACTGCTGCTCACTCATTCACTCAGTACTACATTCTAGGGACTCTAGTGCTCTTTACCCCTCAGGGCCCACCAAGGTTTTGTGTAGCGTTTGATTACTCACTCAGCAGAAACTGTACGCTGCAGGCTGACTGTGAATAACATGCTGCTGATTTCCATACATGTAGAGCCGTGAGGCATTTTGCAACTAAAGAGTCTCTCCTGTGTTTAAATAAAAACACATATATATGTATGTTTGTGTATATATATCTATATCTATATTTGACTTTCTTTTTTCCGTTCTGGTTGAAGAGACCGCTCGAGGTAAAAGAGGTGTTTTCCAGTGCGGTGGTGTACGTTCAAGTATGAACATGAATATGACACTGTAGCTTACTCATTGTCAAAAGTGAGGAGGTAACACATCTTTGTGCCTGCCTCATTACTCTTTCAATGCAGCTGCCATACTGTGAATGAGAGGTAGTGCTGAGTGTTGAATTTAATCTGGCGAAGTGGATGACAAGGGAGACGATTCTTTCCATGAGAAAGTATTGTTCAACACAGACTCCTATTGGATTCTGCAGCAACAATTTGAAGCGTCTGCCACAGTGAATACAATTATCTATGTCAATTGTCACACCCAGCCTCTTACATTAAAACATTGGATAATATTGACTAGTTAAACCGGTAACACTTTATATCAGGAACACATACTCAGTGTTAATTAGTTGCTTATTGACATGCATATTAGTAGTGTATTAGTTCCGTATCAACAAACCACTTATCAACGTGTTATTTTGCAAGTACAGCCCAATGCTTATGGGTTTTCCCACAGTCACCTTCCTATGCCTTACTAGCATGAGCTCTTAGTATGCGTGGTAGCGGGTGGTAAGGTGGTAGTGTCACAAGAGCATGTATTCTCAGAGGCTTTCTAAATAACTTTTATTCATATTCATCAAAATAAAACTAGAGGTGTTAGTAAAGCTTCAGCAACTCCAAATTGCCTTTACTCAGATTATGTTCCCCATTCTAAAGTGAAGTCATGTTCATAGCTAATAGATAGTTTGGCACTTATAAATCACAAGTTCCCTATTCCAAAGTTGCTATCTCTTCACCCTTAGTAAATGCATTATAGCATACACATTATTATAATTCTGGAAGTGACGGGTTAGAGCCAAAGAACAAAATATGAATAAGTAAGTAGAATAACAAAAAGTCGCATTTAAATTCCTTTTTAAAAATCATTTTGCAAATCAATTTATAAATTCAGTAATTCTCTCATTGCTTTGACAGAACAATTAAATGGAATTATTACACATTCATGGCGCATTTAATGAACATTTAACTAATGGTTTTATTCAGGGGTTTTATTGTCATTTAATATGAATTTAATACTATAATTGTTTTTTTAATCTATGTATTAATACATCAATAATTAACCACTGAACAACTCTAGAGTAATTAGATCAGCACACTCCAGGCTACATAGTTTAGTGTTTTTAATCATATGAATAAACGTTGTTTAGAAAGCCTAACAGAGTGTGATACTATGAGCCCCATACTGAGCAAACCTACTAAGAGCCTTAACAACTTCTTTACAGACTGCTAATAAGAGCTAAGTAGGTGTTAATGGGTGGTTTGTAATGACTATTAATGAACTAATATGCATGTCAATAAGCAACTAATGAACGTTGAATAGGTTTTAAAGTGTTACCCTTAAAGCTAATGCTCTGTCTGTCTGTCCGATCTCTCTCAGGGTGGTCAGTGGCTCTCGTGACGCCACACTGCGTGTGTGGGACATTGAGACAGGCCAGTGTTTACATGTCCTCATGGGCCACGTGGCCGCAGTGCGCTGTGTCCAGTACGATGGGCGACGGGTGGTCAGCGGTGCCTATGATTTCATGGTCAAAGTCTGGGACCCCGAGACAGAGACCTGCCTCCACACACTGCAGGGCCACACCAACAGAGTCTACTCATTACAGGTGAGTCATTTCATATGCACATTCAGTAGTTAGGCCAATAGCCAAGAGACCTTCAGCTTGGTCAAAGAAGATGCACTGTAGCCAAATAAAAATATGATCCCATTATGCTGTGTGGATAAAAATGACAGTATTTTCCATCCACTGTACAAGTCTGTGTCAAGCTGAGATTCGCTATTATCCTCAACTTGTAACTTGCTTTACTTTACTTACTTAATTACTTACTTACTTTAATTATATTGCTACATATCAACAACATGCAGTTTGTCTAGAAACTGACCAAGCACTATCTGAATGGAAAGTAAAGTATCATATGCTGAAGTCTTCATCCTGTCTGCCCTCTAGTTTGATGGGATTCATGTGGTAAGTGGCTCATTGGACACATCTATAAGGGTCTGGGACGTGGAGACGGGCAACTGCATCCACACGCTGACGGGGCACCAGTCCCTCACCAGTGGCATGGAGCTCAAGGACAACATCCTGGTCTCAGGCAATGCTGACTCCACTGTCAAGATCTGGGACATCAAGACGGGCCAGTGCCTGCAGACACTGCAAGGTGAGTCCACTAAACCAGAACCCCTTGGATGTAGTGCTAGTTGAAAATATCAACTGGAAGTGCATAAATAGTGTGAGAAATGCTTGAAACAGACTGAAAAAACAGGCTAAATAGCTGAAAGGATAATTCCTGTCATTTTCAATGTGGACTTTTAATTTCCCATAGTTGTGTGACTGGTGGGAAAAATAATTTTTGATATTGAGTCAGCACTGTTTTTAGCGATTAGCTTAGCGAGTTAGTCTAAAACGAGAGGCTTTGGAGCAAGTTTATAGTTCTCTAAGTGTTTTTTTGCCACTAAAAGGCTCTGATGTTATAAGTGTCTGACAGGATCCTTACAGAGAAATAAAGCGTTTTTCTTTACCATTCACTTGATCTGGTCTGTTATTGTGTTAGCATCCACTTGTAGTACAACAAGCCCCAGCAGCAGCATCCCTATCAAAGATAGGTCTCACAAGAAGAGGTCTCACTCATCACGAAAAAAACCTGTTTTATTTCTCTGTCGAGATCCTGTCAGACACTTATAACAACAATCAGTCTGTCAGTGACAAAAAAAAAAACGCTTTTAGAGAATTATACACTTGCCCTTCGGCGACAACGTTAGAGCCGCATTAGCCGCTAATCGCTAAAAGCAGTGCTCACTCTATACTGGATCAAAAATTATTTTTTCCCACCAGTCACATAGACACACGACCATGGGAAAATAAAGTCCACATTGAAAATGACTGGAATTATCCTTTAATGATCTGCTTGGCTGTGCATAGCGAAGTCAACACCTTGTGGGCTGGTCCAGATATTCTAATTTTCTTTGTCTGTGTTTGAGTAGTTTGAACTCCATTAGGAGGACTAGTGCCTCAAAGGAAGGTGGAAATCCTTCCTGAATAGCAGCAGCACCACCACCACCGGTGTCCCACCCCAAAATCCCCTCATTAGTTAACCACAACCCTTCTAGGTTCTACAGTCACAACACACACACCCATGGAACAAAGAGATGCTCCAGCGAGAGCATGAAGAAGCACAGGGAGGGGAGGGGAGGGGAGGCGAGCAGAGGATGGGAAGGGAGGAAGAAGATTGGGGGTGGGGGCGGGGGGTGTCTGTCTTGTGAAGAGGGGGTATGACTGTTACACAGTGAAGGGATGAAGGGTTGAGGCATTTTGTAGGTCACATAATTAGGTCAGTGGGCAACTTCTTCAATTCATTAGGGTGTTCTGATAAGACAATAGGCCAACAACAGAGCCCTCACTGTCAGCCGAGGTTCCCAGAGTGTAGGTAATGATGGAGCAGGCTGCTTTGTTGTGGAAATAGGGAGGGAGGAGGGAGAGAGGAGAGTTGTGGAACTGTTGGGGGTTGGTGCACAACAGTGTTACACGCTTGTGTAAATGCATGGCCTTTGACCTAACGAGAGAGAAACACCAGAGATGTGAAAGCTTGTTTGAACGCTGACGTTAAGATGCCAACAGGATTGTGAAAGTAGAAATAAATTATGGATAAAATAGCTGCTATAGTTAACCTTAGTAAAAGCAGTTAAATTGCCAGCATTTGATTCCGTTCTTGTTTGTGTTTGCATATGCCTAAGGGATTTAATTAAGATATCATTTCCATGCCCTTAGAGAAGAATTTAGTCACTGCACAAGTAGTAGAAAGTAGAAACACTGCTGTCTCAATGAAGATTAACAGCTGTCTTTGCCTCAACTAGGGGGCTCCTGCCAGTTGCCAGCATGCACATTTAGAAACAGCAGCACACATCTACTCTACCAGACTTAGATGTCCCACAGCTACTCAGCCACAGTGACAGACCTTAGCCCGGGCATCTTACTGCCCATAGCAGATCTCATCTCACAAGCTCACAGCTGATTTATTTTTGTTTCCTACATTCTATAGTATTCTCTTTTTCTCCGTCGCTAGTCTCCTTCCATCTCAAATTCACTAGTCCACATGTATCCACTACCTTCCTCCATCTTCCATTGTTGCCTCGCGTTACATCCCACCTACTCCCCCGTTTCTTTGTGTGTCTCCAGGTCCCCACAAGCACCAGAGCGCCGTGACGTGCCTGCAATTCAACAAGAACTTTGTCATTACCAGCTCAGACGATGGCACGGTCAAACTGTGGGACCTGAAGACGGGCGAGTTCATCCGTAACCTGGTGACTCTGGAGAGCGGCGGCAGCGGCGGTGTGGTGTGGCGAATCCGGGCCTCCAACACCAAGTTGGTGTGCGCGGTGGGCAGCCGCAACGGCACAGAGGAGACCAAGCTACTGGTGTTGGACTTTGACGTGGACATGAAGTGAGGGGTGTGGGGGGGCGAGGGAATGAGCAGCAGAGAGGAAGGAGCAGAGGGGGAACGGGAGACGAGGCACCTAGAAACCAGAGGGCCGAGGCCTGGAACTCTTCACCCAAACACTCACAAGAGCTCCCGTCGCTAATACCTACAACCACCACCACTACCAATGGGCTATCCTATCCTCTACCATCAGTACAGTATCTTCCCCAGTATCTTCTTACTGACAGAGCCACAGACCCACACATCTGTCCAGCCCCTGCTTTTGACCCCAACCCACCCATACGAGGTGGAGTCAAAAGGGGTCGGGCTGGAGATAGGGAGGCACGACCGGTCTGCCCCTCAATAAGCTGGGAAGAGGGGAAGGAGGGGGAAGGACTGACTCACCCACAAGAGAGACTGTACTCTTTTGAAGTGACTCCCTAACCACCCTCGTGGTTAGGGGCAACTTCACAGAGACTTGTTCACTCAAGCCTGACAGTCAGATGTTGAAACGTGTAAAGATATATTATTTTTTAACACCCCACCCACCCCCACACACACACAAACACACACACACTCAAATGGCCAACCGTTAAATAGAAAACGCTGACCATAGTACATAGTACGCAAGGAAAAGATTGTGGGGTGGGGGTGGGGGCATTTTACCAGGACAGTGGGGAGATTTTAAAGGTGAATATCCACATACAGTTTTGCGTAGACGAGAGCTGCTCGGCGTAGAGGAGGGGACGCGGGGAAAGACGATAGGCTTCCAACCCGGGAGGCACCGGCCTCTAATCAGGCTCTTTTCTTGTCACTCCAGTTCCGTTCCTATTGTTCTCCACTCTTGGTTTCTGTTGTTTGATTTCTTCACAATATCACACAAACACAACTGTGAATTTGAGTTCCTTTTGAACGTTCAGTTTTTTCATAAGGAAGGGGTTCTCCTTTTACTGTTACCAACAGCAACAAATCCCAGTATTAGAACCTACTCTGTTTAGGGTTGCTGTCTTTATCTCACCACAAGGTTTTTTTTGGTCTTTGAGTTGTTTGTTCTTCCTATCTTTTTTTCTTCTACATAACTGGGTTTGGAGCACCGCCTCCTCATAAACATAAACGCTGTCCAGAAGAGTCTGGTTTGGGTGGTTCCTCGATGACGGTGCTGTGATGAGAGGAAGGTCTTTGCTCTAGGCGCTGTGGAATATTGCCCCTGCCCCACCCCCTTCCCCAGTACTGTTTTCCCAAGTGGCCAAACTGTATTTATGCTGCTAGATGAATGGAAAAAAAAAAAGATGGAACTTTTACTTGCTGTGACGTTTTAGTCCCAGATAAAATTCCAAATTGAACTCTCTAAGTTTGGACTTTTTAAAAGACACGCAGGAAAAGAGTAACATGACAAAAGATAACATCCATCGGTTTTTGTTTTTTTCTTTGGGTTTGTTTTTGCCACTGAAACTTGAGCCAAACGTGCCTCTACGAGGCTGAGAGGAGGGAGTGTGTCCGACAGATACTGACAGGTTTGCCTGCAGAGAGGAAATGAGGGGATGTACACTGTTGGTATGCGTGTGTGCGTGCATGAGTGCGTGTGTTATCGTGTTAATGGGCAAATTGTAAACACATTCCTTGGGACAAAGCTCTTTCAGCCTGTTCTTTGGGGAAATGTACAAATGCTGTGTGGACTGGCAAAGAAAAAAAAGGAAAAAACTAGCAAATGTATTGATTTTAACAAGTGAATGAAAGAACTGTCCATATCCATGTGTGATTGTTGTTCCATTCAGATGTCTGAAGCAACAGTGGACACCATCACAAGCATAAACTGACAGGTAGACTGCCAGGAGTCTTAGTGTTATGAGTATTACGTGTGTTGCAGTTAAAGTCACTGGGGCGGCTGCTCTCAGTGGTAGCAGTCTCATGGATTGTGAATGGGAAAAGTATCTACACAAAGGCAACAAAGTGAACAGAAACATTGTAGCCAAATGAATCGTCTCAATCTCCAAGAGTCACAAGTCAAGCTGAACTGTGAAAGTGGTATAACACTGTATATTAAAAAAGAAAAAAGAAAACAATCTTGCTCTATCTCCTCTCTCGTTGTTTTCTCCCTCTGTTTAATTTATGATCTGGTTTGAGAAATCAGATATGTTGCAGGTGTTTTTTTTTCCAGTTCATGTAAACTGCCTGGCAAAAAAAGAAAACGGACAGAAAAAAACCTTAAAGGGATTGTGTATTTGTTTGATTCACTTAGAATTTTTATTTTCTTATAACTTAAGTGCAATAAAATGTGGGTTTTTCTTTTTTCATTTCAAGCATTTCAGTTGTCTGTTTTTGTTACCTGTGTGAAGGCATCTTATATGTTCAATAAAGCTAATTATTTGGTTTATTACATCCATGGGGGAATACTTTTATCTCACAGTACAGGTTCATCCGGGCAAAATTTAGCACAGCCACCCCAACGATGCCCCTGAACAGAAAGGGCTGTTTGTCGGGTTTGGTTTGCTACCTTGGTTCTGCATGGCCCCTCACCATGTCGTGATACAATTATTCGATCCAATTTCTGTAGAGTGGTATGTTATTTTAGGGATAGCATGCCAACAAAATGCATGCAATGTATGCATTTTTAGAGCATCACTGAAATTGCTATTTAAGCCCAGTATGAGTAAAATAAAATCTGAATCAGTGCAGCCAAACTTTCTCACAAAGCTATAGCATCAAATAGAATCCTTATCACTTGGTTTCCTAGAGTAATGCATGTAATTTTGTTGGAAAAATCAAATGCCGTACACCTGAAACAGGACAATGCCATGTTTCCAGTTTGAACAGATATTCGATTTTTTTTAAGTTGCAATCTTAGCCTGACTGAACATGTTGCTATCATTCTGCTACGGTCACTGCTGCTGAGCCACTAAGGCCATCAGAATAATATGAGTGACCCCGCTGTAGTCCATTATATCCGGACATTTATCACTCATGAGCCCGTGCAACATACTGTAGAAGCAGCTGAACCACACACAGTAGCTGAGCATCCAAAGCACTGTTGCCTAGTGATGGCTCTTCTCTCGCTCAGCCACAGAACACAATGTGCACTTCCAATATAATGGTATTGTGAGGAAGCAGTGAAGGCTGTACATCCTTACATGAGTGGACACATTGGGGAGTTTCCACTTTGGTTGCCACGGTTACTCTGCTCCTATTTGTTCCCAGGCTCCACTCGTGTGTTGTGCAAGCAGTCGTTCTGCTTGTCAGACTGGTTATGGAAGAAGAGTTGGTGATTTACAACATATTTTGTTGTAGTTTTAACAAGAGATTAGCACTACTGGTTTCATAAAACCGTATGGTATGTGCTGACAAAACAAATCTAATCTTATTTGTCCCATGGTGGTGCAAGAGAAAGCATAAAGTATATTTGGTGGCGCATATACTATAGCAAACGAAGATAACTAGCGCACAAGACACTTCTATATCTCCATAGGAAGTCTTTTAATAAAGTTAATTTTGGTAAGTGATGAATCATCCCATTCCTTGAGTTTATTAGCCATTTATCTACCTTACACGCACTGCCTCAAATGCACTGCAGTTCCTCTTGATGAATGTCCCTATCCCCACTCACTTCTCAAATGAAGTGGGCTGCTGCACTCAACCAGGGACGAGCATACCACAGTCTTGAGAGGTGGGGCTAACTGCTGAGAGGGGCAAATGCTACTGCACCGGGGATTAGAATAAAAATTAATGGGAGGGGCGACCTTTGTTTAAGGGGTGGAGGGGAAGGATGAAGGGATTAATGTTGATGGGTTTGGGTGGCAAGATAAAAGGGGGGACTCCCACACCTCTTTCCATATCCCCAGATCTCTTTGTTCAATAATCCTGCCCGGGAGCGACGTGGCTCTTCTCATTGCCAGGAGATTCTCAAAGGGCTGTAGCATTAGTAGGGCTAGCATTCCACATTTCAGCATAATCCTATTTTAGACCTTTGTTGTAGCCCAAGACCTGGTAAAGGAACCCTAATGGGCATAACCTACTGTAGATGGATACTGCTGAATGGTAAATGGAGTCACGGTATTGTAGCGGGTCACCATTGAGCCATGTGCACACGTAGGTAGATCTAAATGGCCTTGTTTCCCCTGGGAGCTGATGTTAATGTTGTACATTTATCTTGAAAATTTCCCCCTGGTTGAGCACACGCTTAAGGCCGTCGGGTTAGCAGGACCGCCCAGCTATTCCCTTGTGGCTGAAAGTGTGTTTGTGTGAGTCCAGATGTCACAAGTCTGACCTTTGTCTCCTTTAAGTTCATTTTGCAACAGAAATCCACACCTATTGAAATGTCAGGGTTGTCGCTGCCCAAATTGGCCATTTGAATGAGTTCCTGGATTTGACTAAAATGAAGTCATCATGTCTAATGAAATATTTCAGTGAGACAGCTAAAGTAATATTCACCCTACCGGAACAGGCAGGTACGACTAATCATACTCAAATTAATACTAGGCAGTCTAATCACGGCAAACCCATGCATCTCTGGCTTGGCTCATTCTCTTTAATTGCTCTGATGGGATTCATACCTGACTGCCACACATGAGGACCATTCCTAAAATAGCATGGGTCATTGTTGTGACGGCATCCAAACCTCCTCCAATGATGTAGCACTTGGAGTAAGAGGATGCATGGATGTCATGAGGCCACGGGGTAGTTGCTTTCATAGTGACCTACTTTTGTAATAAACCCATACACTGCCCCTGGGCTCAAACATGGCAGGACACCAAAAGCAACCGAAGCTGCCTTCATTATCGCAACCTTAAATTATTCAATTGATAGTTTCTACATTGTTAAATTTAGACGTACCCAATATCCCACCAAGGTCGACGACACAACTATTAAAATAATCTAAACCAATACTACTACAATTGAAAGCCCCCGCTTCCTTTCAGTGACCTTGCGAGTGGAGGATTTGAAGGTGGAAAGTGGCGTGGAGGTGTGCGCTCTTTACTGTGGAGGACTGCAAAGGAGCATTGAGATTCACGCTACCACAGAGCCCATCTGCAACACTAGTGTGCGTAGGCGGCAAAGTATGGCAGGGGAGGATGCCAGGACATACCGCTATGGAGAGGGCACACACACTGACTATCCAGCACCACCTGTCTCACTGGACTGACTGATGAGCATTAGGTGTGCGAGAGTGTGTGTGCGCGCATTTGTTTGTGGAGGAGATGAGAGAGCAAATTGGACCGAGTTGTCGTCCGTCTCAGGTTTTCGGTCAATATTGGACTTTATGTGTGTGCATTTTAGAGAGCATTGCAGTGTGGCAATGGATATTGGAGCTGGAATTTGAAGTGTTTATGCGTGTCTTTCTACGTCTTTCTACTTGTTTAATTAGTTGTGTGGGGATCTATGGGGTGTGTATGGGTTTGGTGCATGCTAATGTGTTCATGCCTTTGCCCTCTGTGGCTCGGCAGGGAGGCGCTGCTACTGACAGTTCCCGAGGAAGAGAGTGCCACAGGCAGAGCTGTGGCATGACAAAACCTTCTGGAGCTCACTTAGGACTCAGCAGAGCCCAGGTAGAGACAATGCCTTGACCTCCCCATTTCATCTCAAACTTTGTGGTGAACTCACTGTCCCATGATGAAAACAACTGTTATTTGATAAGTGGACCGATCTTGCAGAAATTACCAAAGGGGTTAGTTTACAATTCCATCTTCCATCTTGAGAATGATTCCAAAACAATTCAAGTGTGTAAATTTAATTATTGAAAAAATGATTTTACTTTATCTAGGCTAAATATTACTCAGAGAGAGAGAGAGAGAGATGAGGCAATGCAGCAATTACTCGCAGAAGTGCCTCTAATACCACGACACTAATTATATCCATCTGCAAAATATTGCACAGTGATTCCCAAGACTGCTCTGTTATTATGCTTTCATCATGATCATAACATTCCCTAGCAAAAAAAACTTTATCCAACTTGGGTCTAATAAAAAATGACTCCTGTCAAGTGTGCAACTGTGACACTATGATTATTATCCTAGATGTCACACTATCATTTAATTAGTTTTGTACAAATGTATTGCAACAACGTGTGATAACGTTCTGTTATCAATCCCTCTCTCCCAAGTCTCAACCATTTTCTGTGAGGTGTGCAGAAATGCACATGGATTTCAAAGTGTAATATTGGTAAAGGAATGGGGTCACGGCATTCGGTCTTTTAATTGCTTAAATTCAATATAGAAGGACACCCCTCCAAGGTGAGAGTAGGTTGGCCAATATTAAAGTACCATAGCACAGGTTGTGACATCTCAGAGCAGAGGCTGATGTCAGCTGAGGGGTAAAAGAGATAGTCAGAGATGAGAGGACAGCGTCACCAGGGCAATAAATTATCTTGACCCCCTCATGACCCCGCTGTCTTGACTTCAAGTCATTACAGTCTAGGGCTGTGACACATTATTCCTTACACAAAATGGTTTCCTGTCATTCAGAAGCATGTGGTTTCCTCTCTCTAACGGTGTTATAAAGCTTTCAAAACAAATGATTTGTCCTGGAATGTTGTGTAATCATTATTGATTCTTCTATTGCTCATTTTCCAGTGAGCCATCTAACAACCCTAATTGCTAAATTAGTCTATTTTAGAGAACGGATAAACACATCCTAAGTCTGATGGTTTTGCTAATCCCACTCCAAAGCTAGATTTGTATTTTCCTTTTTCTGAAATCTCAATTAATTAGTGTTGCACAAAAGGAGCAATCTCATTCTATTATGGAAGATGTAATTATAGGCACTAATGAAGAAGACTAGTGCTTTTATTCCTCCACATTGACACCAGAGGCTTGCGTCACATCAATATCTCGCTTTTACCCCCAGGGATTTGATCAGCGAGTTGGTGAATGAGGCTCTAAACCCATGGGGGACATGAAAAAGAAGTGGGGGTGGGGGGGGGGTGCTCTTAATGACAAGTGTAGGAGCTGTTGAAAAGCCAGACTTCAAAGGAGAGAGAGAGAGAGGCAGGCATAACATGTCAGTACAGTCTGAGGGCAGACTTACGAGACTTATGATTTACACTGAAGCACAAAGGAGAAAAGACTCCTGCCCTTAAACAATGTCAAGGAGACACCTGAGTACTCAAGTCAACTCAGATAAAATCCATCAGTGCCCAGCTTTGAAGCTGTAGGAGCTTGTATGTGTTTGTGATGTATAATTAAGACAATGATGCCTTATCACCCAGGCCCTGGACGGTAGATGATTGATGATAACGATGGTAGCCTCTGGCTGTGTAAAATGACTTGCATGATAATGTGTGCTACACAAACCTGATCAAAGGCCCTCCACATGAAATGTGACGATTAATGTTTGAAATGCCAGGGAGTGGAGAGAGAGAGTGGATGCAGATGAATGAGCCACATCTCACCATAGAAACAGCGAATGAGCAACCGAGTGCATATCAAACATATTACAAAAATAGAGTGTGTTCTCCGGGGAAGACTCCCTCAAACCCCTGTGAAATAAGGCATGCATAAGGGCCTCCCCAGTGGACAGTAATATATACTATCAGTTTGCTCGACACATAATGAAGACGCTCTGGGCCTGTTCAGAGAGGATTCAGATGAAGCTAGCTGTGGATCCCAGGCTCTAGCTGGTGACTGCCACTGCCTTGGGATAATGAGCCTGGGATAAGACTGTGAAGATGCGGCAGACTGTTGGCAGGCTTGTGCTGTCTGAGCAGGGCTCTTACCAACTGCATTGAAAGTGGAGGAGGATGTGTGTGTGTGTGTGTGTGTGTATGAGACACAGAGTGAGACCCACCCACACGTAACACCACACACACATTGTGCTATATTTCCCCAAGTGGCCTGCTACCAAAGATACAGGAAGCAGTGTAGAGAGTGTCAGTCAGTCAGACTGAGTGGGATGAGACGCTCTGCCAGCAGATGAGATGGGCTGATATCACCAAACATACTGTATCTTGTCGACATCAGAGAAGAAACAGAACGGTGTCCTGGTTTTGGCTTTTTGCTGCATCACACACACACACACACACACACACACACGAGAGAGAGGCAGGGAGCAGATGGAATCAAGAAAGAGATGCTGCTGGCGACGTCTCACAAACTAATAGAAAGCAACATGTGTTACCGCTCTTCCAGAAGATAAATGTTGTTTTTTAAGTTTTCACAGGTGAATAACATTACAGATACACAATAGAGATATGAAAATAAAATAGAAGAAACATGCAAAAAAAACAAGAATAAACTACAACAGAAACTAAACAGTTGGTGATTATTCAGTTCATTATTCATATTTTCATTTAGGTAATCACGTGGTCGGTGACATGGTTAATGTAAATGTTCCATTTTCCCCAATTTCTTTTACAAATGCTCTCTTTGAGTCTCAAAAGATATGTAACGTTTCCATACTGAAAATGTCTTGAACAATTTCAAGCCACTGTTCCTGGTCTGGAGGATTTACATTATAATTATATTGTAATAGCCTTCTTACTTGCTGCAAATAAAACCTTTGTCAAGTAACGATCCTCTTTCATCACAACATCTTCAATGTTCCCAATATACATTATAGTACAGGTATTGGGAATTCCATATCCCAAAACATTCTTTACAACTTAATTTACATTTCGCATGCCAACCTTGTCTTAGTACAATTCCTATAATATATGCGAATGATGTCCCTCCATGTTGCCACACATCCTCCAACATGGTTGTTGCGTGGCAAGTTGCAACATAATTTCCTCCATGTTGGAGAGTTTGTGGAGGTACATTGCGTCTCACACTTAATACCATTCATCCTCTGATATTTGGATCTCTACCTCTGCTTCCCATTTTGCTTTAACGTAGAGTGTTGAATCCCCCCCAAGCCTTGATAGAAAGCAGAGATGACCTGAGGCCTGTTCTATACATCTACAACTACAGCAACCACACTATTCATTCCCATGGAATGATCATCGGGTTCAGTTCTTGTTTCTTTTTAGGGCGGCAACAGCTCAGTTGGTAGAGCAGTCGTCTGGGAATCGGAGGGTTCCCAGTTCGAGGCTCCTCCGGGTAGCGTGTCGAAGTGTCCTTGAGCAAGACACTGAACCCCTCACTGCTCCCGACGAGCAGGTTGGTGCCTTGCATGGTTGCCACCGCCGTCGGTGTATGAATGTGAGAGTGAATGGGTGAATGTGAAGTGTATAAATTGTAAAGCGCTTTGGATAAAAGCGCTATACAAATACAGTCC
>CABFOS010001364.1:3865-16069 GCA_900660315.1 Diretmoides pauciradiatus | reverse complement strand
ACGGCACCGGCGGCAACAGCAGTTTGTCTGGAATAAACAGAAGCAGAACTAGGGAGCAGCAGCGAGCATGAGCAGCGTGTGTCACAGTACTGGACACACTGTTTGATTGACAGGTGATCTCTGGGAAGCGCAGTGAGAAACACCACAGTGACGAGGCTGAGAGACAAAAATGTCACACCCTGCTTGCTTCCATCTGTCTCTCTCTCTCGCTCTCTCTCCCTCAGCACCATCACCACCACTACAGCCACAGTGAGGAGTACCACACGGAGAGCAGCCGTGGTTCTGACTTGTCTGACATCATGGAGGAGGACGAGGAGGATCTCTACTCTGAGATGCAACTGGAAGAGGGCCGCAGGCGCAGTATCAACTCTCACAACACTCTGAAGGTACCTACTGTACACCTCCAGTCTAGCGGCCAGGGAGGGTAGAGGGGGGTGGGGGTGAGCGTGTGCAGGGTGGAGAGAGTGTCCATGCCATCTGTGGAGGTTCCTGCTCTCTCTCTCACAGGCTCTACAGCTCGGCCGCCGTGGCTTTGCCTGGCTGAGCTCCCCGGCCTTGCGCTAGCTGAAAGAACCAGCGCTGCTTAATCCATTCAAGGCTGAGCTCACATGAATGGCTACGTATACATACTTGTATAGCATGCAAGAAGAGAGGCTGTAAACTAAGAGCGTAATGATTGTTTTTCTGGTTTGCATTGCATTTTGATACACTGTCCAGTATATTGCATTGAATGAGCATTACAACTGTTAAAGCCAAATGTTATATAAACAGTTATATATAGAATGTGGTATTGAGGTGCAAAATGTATTGAATCATCAGCAATAAGGGCCATGGCATATCAAGTGCATATGGGAATCTCATTTAAGTGAGTGCTTAAATGGAAATATTCACTTTCGGTTATGTCTGTCTCATGTCCTAATGTTAAATTTCTCTGTTGTCAATGTAGATGTGAATCTTGTCAGTACACGATCCTGTCTTTATGTATTCTGTGCAGTATGTTGTGTGGATGTATGGATGTATGGTCGATTGTCCATTAGCATTATTACAGAATTATTACATGTTATGAGAGTAAGAGATAGTCATTGATTGAGCCGCTATGTTGACGCTGAACCCAACATTTGAGATGATTGGCTGTCAGAAGCCAAGTCATAATCATTGTAGATGTGGGTTATTCCTATTTTGTGAAATCTGTACAGTAACATGTGGTGTTGAAGATCTGTATTCATTGGTGTATTTGCTGTTTAAATACACCAATGTTGCATGTTGCGTTTTCTCATTGCCATTATTTCATAAATCACTGTTGTACGTTATTATTTAACCAGGAATATCAGCATAAAACCAGTTTGGCCAATGACTACACAATGATACATTGAATTAATATTGTTAGTTGAATTACTTAACTTGCTAAATTTGTGTAGATATACTTGTGTTAGCACTTCATGGAAATACTGTGCATGTTTCATTATGTTTTAAATGATTAGTTGCTTCCTCTCACTTCATTTCTGATGTACATAAAAGTCTTTATTTATTGTCACTTCATCCACATCAATGTTTCACTGATTCCTCACTGCTGTCGCTTATTTTTCCACTATGGATTCTTCTCATTTCTCACAAGAGAAACTTTGTTTTGAATTGAATGCTTCGGTTCCCAGTTTAGCCTCCACAGATTCCTGTTCAGAGCATGCCATTTTCTCCTCATGGAATGAGACTGCATGTCTTACTGCATTGCCACAAATAACTAATTCTGTCTTTATTTTGTCTTTCCCCCTATTTATTTCTATTCACACACTGTGTTGTTTCCTGCCTGTTCTAAAACCTTCGAAAAACTATACAACCCCCCCAAATCTAAACTGAACCATTTGAATTGAACTGAATCTGATTGAACTGTGAAATGTGGAACGTTGAATCCTGGTCATGGCCGAAGGCTTATTACAAACGTCAGGACCTAGCAGAGGAGAGAGACTGCTGGGACCTCCAGAGGGAGGTGGTGAGACAGAAGTCACTACGCAGTAAGCGTCTCCACAGCATTCCCGAGGTGGCTGAGGAGGAGCCGGACGGCGTGGACAGCCTGGGCCAGCGCCTGTGCTTTGAGGATGGAGGGCGGCCGGGAACACCCCATACTCAGCGGAGGAGTACCCGCAATTACCAGCAGGACGCCCACATGCACAACCACCTCTCCCCCACCAAGAACTCCCGCCAACTGCAGCGCCAGCGCTCCTCACCTCGCTTCCCTGAGAGCCGCTATGGCTACGCTACAGAGGAGCGCAGCCTGGGACGGCCCAACCGCCAGAACACCAAGAGTCCTGACAGTGGGTTGGACTGTGGCAGTGAGGAGGAAGGCTCTCTAGGCCGGGGTCACCGAGGGTACTACACCCATGGGAGCCCCGTGCGGGGGCCCGTCCGCATCATTCACTGTGAGGGCCCGGTAGAACGGCGGGCCTTGGCCATGGGCCGTAAAAGAACTCTGACCCGCCAGTGCAGCGTGGAGGAGGACTTCTGCGACGTGCCAATGCCTGCAACCAAGTCAGTACACACGGGTGACTTTAGGAACAGGGAGCACTTTGGGCCTGGTCGGGAAGCAGGGCCCAGAAACTACTCCAGGGAGGGGGCCCTGAGCGAGGGCAGGCTGAACGAGCTGGACAGGGTCTATTACAGTCCCCACAGGGAGGCTAGGGCCCAGTCTATGTCCAGGCTCAACCGGGACCAGCCGCTGGTGTGTGATTCAGACTTTCTGCTGTATATTCCATCAGCAAGCAGCAGCCATTCTATTTTCTTAATGTTGTGTTTTTTCTTTCTGGGTTTCCCCCCTTCCTTTCATTTAGCACCTTTTATTCATTTTTAATATTCTGACAAGTTATCACACGTTCATGGTTGTTCTTATTTGGTGTTTTAATTTGTGTGTATTAGTTTGCTCGTACTTAGAACGTCAGGTGGAGTTTGAAGTAAAGCTTTTGATTACCTAAAGGCCATTTAACTACGTTTTGGCTTCTCATGTCTCGGAGGGGAAGGCAGCTCAACCACGGCTGTTTCTCTGTGTGCAGTGCATGGGGATGTGCTGTTCCCATCTTCCCCTCTGCCTTCTCTCTGCCAGCCACGGGCTTGATACGTCTTGTTTAACTTCTAGTCCTCTAGTTCTGCAACCGTAACGCTCCACCTTGCGCTGGGAGCTTTATTCCAGCATGTTCTGCCTTTCATTGCCTCACATAAAAACACAAGGGCAGAACAAGCCCTCCCTAGCCTGCGCTGATTCATTTACTCAACTTTCAACCTTCCGTCACTTCTCTCTCTGTCTTTCCAGCAGAGGCTTCTCTTCTCTTGTTTGTCGTCATCTCTCACATCATGTTCCTTTAGTCCTTTGTCTGTAGTAGTAGTGGTGGTGGGACCCCGGGCTGAAGCCATAACAGCTTTGCTCACGCTCATCTAATCATGTCTTTATCCACTCTCTATCCCTTACTATCTCACTCATCCACTCACTCATCACTCTTTCTCCCTCTTCATCTCGTTCTGTCTCACGCGCTGTCATTCGCCTACTCTTCTCATCAAGGAGCTGACATGCACAGAACAAAACAAACAAAACAAATGGTCTTTAGCTAAACATCTGACCCTGCCTACGCCCCAGTCCATGTTGTTGTGTTGGGGGGTTGATTTGATTTAGTTGTGTTGATGGTTTGTTGGTTTGGTTGTTTTATGGGTTTATTACTCTCATTTTGCCTCCCTAAGGACAAATGGAAGTCACATCATTTGCTCTTATGGTTTTTTAATTGTTTTAAACAGGGTTTTGGGGGGTTGTTTTAAATGTTTGTTTGTTTTTGCAGGTCAGGCAGTCTGTTCTAACCTATTGCTTGTCGTCTCTCACTCTAAAGATCATTGGGAACTCGGCATCACATGGACGCTCCGATCGTCTGGACTACTCAGGGAGGCGGCCGGTTCACATCGGCAGCCCCCCTCAGCGACGGCCCATCCCATCCATTGGTTAGTGAGGTCACCACATGAGGAGACGCCTCATCCCCACCTGCAGGGCCACTGATGTTTGTGTATTTATACCATGTGTTCCCCAACCCATGTGAGCCGAGCTGCACATCTCTCCCGTAGACACATGAGAATAAACAACTACATAGAAACCTTGTTGTGGTATATCCGTACACCCTGTAGTCATCCATCCTCATAAGTTGGATTTGCCAAATCTTCATGTGCAGTTTGGCAGGAAATAATCCCATATATGTATAATCCCATGTATATACGCTCCGATCTTTGTGTTTACTATGGGTTAACATGTTTACATGCCTACCCATTTGACCTCCCCTTCTGTCACAACAGTGCAAGCATTGCTGTTTTACACCAAATAACTCCAGAGTGAAACCTGTTGCCTTCTACCCCCTCACCCCAGGGCCACCTCACCATCCTACCCTCCTAGCATGATTGAATGGGCCGTGGTGTAGAGCGGAGTGTGTGTGCGGGGGTCTCTGACCATAACGCTGTGATTGGTGTCTTCTGTAGAGATCACCATGGACAGTAACAGTGAGGGGAGTGAGGGGAACCTCTCACCTGTCAAGGAGGATGTTTACTATGGCAGTGTAGCTCGGCGCAGGATATGGCCATCTATGTCCTCAGAGCAACAATATGGTATGTGCTGCAGCTTCTCTCCAAGATGATAATTCACCTTGACAATGACAGAAAGGGCATTGAAAGTTTGAATACATGCAGTGCTGTCATAGGTGAAGAGTGTTTTGCTGTGTTGTGCTGGACAGCTAGTTAATTAGCTTAGCTGATTAAGCTGATGAGGGAGGACACGATTGGCCACTTTTCCCGTTGCTGGAGAATGAAATCCCCTCCCTGTATCCCTGTATCCCTGTATGCACTCCTACAGCCTCAATCCCAGAGATCCCAACCAACCTACCCTTCCCGTTCACACTCCATATCCAGCCCACCTCCTCTTCCTTTTCCTCTGCTCCTTCTCCTCCTGCCTCCCAGGGCCAGTAGCCTGTTACTTTTGCATGACTTATTCCCAATACAGTGAGAAGGAAAGAGATATTATTGGATGAGTTATTGCATTCGTGCCTTGTTGGTATCACTCCACTGTACATGCATAAATCTGCTGCCATACAAATCAAACACAAGTGTTACACAATTCAAATAGAACAAAAACATCTACTAAGATGCAAATTCCAATTGGTTCAGTATTGGTTGCAATACGACTGAGACGTTATTCAGACAGACAGAATTCTGCCATTGGAACATTTGATTGAACATGGTGATCCATGAGAAGCATGGGTATGATATCAGGTTCATCCCTTTCCCCTCACTGTCCCTGATATCTCCATAGTCAGAAACTGTTGCATTTGATGTCCTAATCTCTCTTGGGAATGTCCCTCCTCTGCCCTTTTATGCTGCAGATTGTTTCCAGATATGGACTAAGCATGACATTATCCCTTCGGCATTGATGTTTGAATGCACACCTCCTCATTGTCCCTCCCAGGAACAGCATGCACGATAGTCAGCCTCTGTGAGATAAGGCAGTGAAACAGCAATGAACAATAGTGCAGTGTCACATGTTTCCTCCATTCTCTTAATATGCACGGCTGTTGAGTTTCCCTTGCACCCAACAGATTTTGCTTGAAACGTGTTTTCTGTCTGTGTTGTGTTTGTGTGTGCACCTGAGTGTTTTCAGACTATTCCATAACATTTAGGTCACGCCAGCAATCAGATGTGTGAACGAAGAACCCCAATGTGCAGCTACCAATCCACTACAGATATACAGTATTTTGTAAAGGCTTCCTTGGCTAACCGTGCATGGACACAATATGACTGAACGTTTGAAAGCGAAGCAGCTTAAAACTAAAAGTGCAATTGTAGCATTTGATCTGTGGCTCTTTTTTCACGCATGCATGTCATCGCCCTCTCCCCTGTCAGCTCTAACAAAGAGACATCTTCTGCTCCCATTGCCTCTGCAGCCAGCGTGGCTGTACAAGGCTGGTAGTAGCAGCAGAGGCCTCTTCTGTGTTTCAGACGGCTATGGCGGACGCAGGCACAGGCGGGGACGGCACTCCCCAGATTACTATGAGGAATCAGAACCGGAGGACCTGACCCGTATATTTGTGGCTCTGTTTGACTATGACCCCCTGTCCATGTCCCCCAACCCTGACGCCGCCGACGAGGAGCTGCCTTTCAAGGAGGGCCAGATCATCAAGGTGGTGGCTTGACTCTGAGACTCTTCTCGCTCTGCTTCAGGCTCTGTTTGAAGAAAATAAACTAGAATAAACAGAGGACAAGTTTTCTATCAGGCTTTTATTTCTTTACCTAAAAAGTGTCTATCGTGCTTAAACATTCTAGGAACAGTGTGAAATGTAAATGTAGATTGTCATTGTTAGCTAGTCTCAGAGGGAGGCTGTTTTAGGCTCCATCTCTGCCCCTGAAACTTAGCGTTTTGATCTTCAGGTGTTTGGGAATAAAGACACCGATGGCTTCTACAGGGCGGAGATCCGCGACCGGGTGGGTCTGATCCCATGTAACATGGTGTCTGAGATCCAGACGGAAGATGACGAGATGATGGACCAGCTCCTCAAACAGGGCTTCCTCCCACTCAACACTCCCGTGGAGAAGTTAGGTAAGACATCCCTGTGCCTCCCCCTCTCCTTCCTCCCCCCTTTCTTTCTCTTTTCTTTGCTGTTACCTTCTGCTTCTGCATTATGCTACACTAACTCATCTTTTACTGATCTCTACCTATGCTCTTAATTATTTTCTCTCTCTGCTTTCCTGGGAAGTGAACTGCGACCGTTTCAAAGATGGCCGCTCAATAAATCGCAGGTCCAGAAAGTCCAAGAGAGGTCTGTGTCCCAGTGAGATGCTCTTCTGCTCTTTGCTTCACCTTTGCTTTTTCTTTCAGCCTTCACCTTCATCCTCTTTGATCTGTTTTTTTTAAATGCCTTTCACTGACAAGCAGTTAGCCTTGCGAGCCAGATGATCTCGCGTCTAGATCACAGAGACGATATGGCTGGCGAGGCTACTGACTAGTCGGTGATGTCATCAGTCATTACATACTTCAAAGGAATTTTTACATTACTCAAACTGATTGCTCTCGCTTTTTCTCCTCTCTCTCTCTCTCTTTCTCTCTCTCTACGATCCATAGAGAGGAACAGGCGGAGCGGACGTCAACACCCGATGTCGACGCGCAGGATGGTGGCCCTCTACGACTACGACCCCAGAGAGAGCTCTCCTAACGTTGACGTAGAGGTACTGTCCTCTCGGAGCTCCGGCTCTCCTCTTTCTTCATCTTGACCATTCTCAGTCACCACGATCTTACAACAAATACACACAAAAAAATGACCTTGAGGCGCACAGACGGCAACGTAGGCACTAAAACATTGAAACATTGGTGTGCAAGATGTGTAGAGACGAGGTCCTGGACAGCCAGTGGAAGCAGTGCAAGCTCATTGTGTTAGTGCTGTGTAAGCTAGTGAATCTAAAGTCAATTACTTTCCCGTGCTGTATTTGTGGCCCGGTTTCACTCACTCTTACCTTTCTATTGGCACTGCCACCGACAAAGTATGAGGGCAACAGGCTGAATGAGGAGGTGAGTGAGGGTGAGGAGGGTACAGTCCTGTATGCTCTGTGTGTGTTTCCTCCCCGTTTGTTGGAGTGCAAAGAGGAGGTGGGCTTCAAACGACGGGCTACGGCCCTTTCTCCCCGGCAGTCATGAACACCAGCCCCCCCATGCCTTGCCTGAGCCAGCATCCCCCTCCTCCTCGGTTTGGTCTTTGTGTCTCTCCTACAGTACATCCACTACGTTTTGGTTTGTGTGTCTTAGAGAGCCCCTGTAGGAGAGATGGCCCAGTGTGTTGCAATCCTGTCTTCAAAGTTCCAACATTTTTTCGATGCATTTACAGTTGCAACAGTCTTGTCTTGCCGAGACTGAATTGACAATCAGATTGACGATGCATCACGTTTGATTTGGAGAAGGAAGCACAGCATTTCACACTCATCAAACCCCTCCCCCCTAGTAGATTTGATGTGTTGGAAGGTCTTCCAGCAGACGCAGGCTGCTGTGAACGGCAGGGGCAAACGTATCTCAAGGCTTTTTCTTTCTGAACAGGCGGAATTGACGTTCTGCGCCGGTGACGTCATCACAGTTTTTGGTGAAATAGATGAAGATGGTTTTTACTATGTGAGTACTGAGCGTTTCCTTTTCCATAGAGCATTCACATGTGATTACTCAGGACAAAAGCTGCACTAGGCAAGATGTTTCTGTAAAAATACACTGACATCTACCACGAGACTCAATGTGGCTCACCATTTTACCCAGCTTGGGGGCGTGTGATGGGGCAGACTGTTTTATCACACAAGTACATGGGGAAATGCTCAAACTACATGCTAACCAACTTGTTTCTGTGCTCCTCAGGGCGAGCTCAATGGACACAAGGGACTTGTTCCTTCCAACTTTCTAGAAGAAGTGCCTGACGATGTAGAGGTTTTTCTCACTGACTCACCATCTCGATACCCCCAGGACACTCCAGCAAGGATAAAGACCAAAAGGGTACACGCTCCTTCGCAGTACTAGCCCTCTGTCATCCATTCTACTCTTTTCAGTTCCCTCTATCTCCTTACTCCTTTAGTTTTGTGTCTGTGCTTGTGTGTGTTTCATCGATCGAAATACAACGGGAATTCTGACTTTGGAGCGTTACACTGTAAATACTGTAGATGTCTTAAAATCTATGAGAAAATAAACTTTAAGATTAATACTTGACAGAGGTACTTTTATTTTTCATGTTTCCTGCTGTGAAAGGGGGGCGGGGGGAGGCGGGGAAGATATGCATTGTACAATACCTGGATATACTGTATTCATAAAGCATTCTCAAAGACAGCGGGGCGGAGGGAGAAGCTCCTGTGACTTTTTACTTGTTCTGTCATGTCTTGGAAAAACAGCGATTACCATTTTTTTGTGTGCACATGCATATTTAGCATTGTAACAGATGCTTTATGAATATATTCTGTGTTTGATCTCAACTCGTTTCTAATAGAGTCAATAGTTTTGATGTACTGAAAGATGAACTATGTAGTCTGTAGCTCAGCATGTTCTATATTCCAGATGCATGAATTCTTGGAACATTTTCTAAAAAGAAATCTAGCATAGTCCCACTTTTGTATCTGCTCCCGAAAGCCTTGTTTTGTATATTGCTTTCTTGTAAAGTAGCACGCAGAACGTCACCTAGCCTATGTTGCCACCAGAGAATCATTTCAGAAGTACTTATTTACTAAGTGTAAATATGTGATGCTAATTATGTGTTTAACAAATAATGCAATTGTTTTGAATATTAACAGGTTTCATCAGATGTTTATTTCCTTGTGTTACAGTATGATTTGCCATTTTCATAGTGCAGACTATTGAAATGCCATCACCATATTTTGTTTTTTATTTCTTTTCCTCACCCGCTTGGCAAAACAGAAGAAGAGTGTTCATTTCACACCTTAAAGGCTCTGTTTCCGTCACGTAAGTGAGCAACTGAGGATACCAAGGTTACGCTCCCCTCGTCTAATGCAGATGACGTGGGTACCCTTAGTTTCTGGTATGCAACATGTACACTTTATATGCCATTCCTTTAGTGCTCAACTAGCTTTTAGGCCTTTTCTTGTTTGTTTCTTTCCTAAAACACTTGATTCTGCTTGTTGTTGGAGGATAGTCGCCCCAGCCAATGCATTAGACAAGAAGTATGGTATCTTCAGTTGTTTCTCTGAGTGTTGTACATGACAATGTCCGTCTCCTGCAATAAGTCTCCTGCTGTAACTCATGGTAAGCTAAAAGGCCATTGTTGCACGCCCAGTTACCCTCTGTACTCAAAACATTCAGCTAATATTAACAGTACTGCTGACATTTAGACGATACCTTCCCTCTACAATGAAGTAGTGCACCCCGACATGCCTCATCCAATCAGGAATGAGACGAATCAATTTGAGGCAAACAACGTCTAAACTCAATGGGCCTCATTCATGAAACATTGGTACAGTCAGATTTGATCGTAAATCGTTAGTATGAATGTTTCTACGAACAAAGTCTGATTCATCAATCTGTTCGTATCTGGATTCGTTCGGTGGTACGAACAAAACCTACGAGTGGTTTGAATCATGCGGGAATTTGTTTGTATGTTTGTAAACATGCAGTAAAGCTCTTAGAAGCCTTATTCTTTATGCTAAATCAATTCCAGTAACCAAACCTCATTAACAACTAAATATTTAAGTGGCTTTGTAGAGAAAAAGACCAACTGTAATAGGCTGCAACGGCGTATTTACTGAGTTGTCCATATTCATAACGATACAAGATTATCAGACTTGTAATGGGTTGATCACATGGACTGAACATCTACAAATACAGTTACAGTCCAACCATCTGATGAAAAAAAACAGCAGAGTTTTCAGAAGCAGAAGTAGCGGAGTCACAAGAGCTGATAAAAGTAAAGCACGGCAAGAAATTATTAATGCTGTCAACGCTGTTTCAGCAGAAACACACCGTTGCGGAGGTAAAAAATAAATGGTTCAATATGAAATTATCAGCCACCGGAGGACGGCAGGAAACTGTGGCGCTACCAGACATGGATCAGAGGATCCACCCCATGATAGGACGACTAGACACCTGACGGTGTCCGGTCAGTATTGGAGTCAGACACAGACCAGATCCAGGCTGCATCTTCATCAGATGGTTGGACTGTAATTGTATTTGTAGATGTTCAGTCCATGTGATCAACCCATTACAAGTCTTGTATTGTTATGAATACAGACAATTCAGCAAATACGCCGTTGAAGTCTTATTCTTTATGTTTAATCAATTCCAGTAACCAAACCTCATTAACAACTAAATCTTTCAGTGGCTTTGTAGAAAAAAAGACCCAATAGGCTGCGATGGATCCTCTGATCCATTCTGATACACCCAGTGCCCTGCCGGCCTCCGGTGGCTATAATATGCGTCTACTTCTCCTTGCACTTTTTTGCAATCTGATTTCATATCAAACCATTTCTTTTTTTTACCTCAGCAGCATTGACAGCATTAATAATTTCAGCATTAATGCTTTACTTTTATCAGTTCTTGTGACTCCGCTGCTTATGCTTCTGAAAACTCTGCTGTTTTTTTTTCATGAGCGCAACACTTCCATTTCAGTCTGCACAGTTCCTCTTTTCCCTCTTTTGGCCATTATACTTGCACACAACCCTTCAGTCAACAGATTTTATGTTGAACAGGTGTCTATGTATGCAAATCGGCTTCAACAGGCACGCACATCCAATTTACGAACGTTTGGCATTCATCATGGATACACCTGTTCTCCGAACAAATCGAGGCTTCCCGCATGTTTCATGAATCCCACGGTGGTGTTTTAGTACGCACATATAGACGAGAAATTTACGAAAAGTTTTGTGGATGAGGTCCAATGAGGACACTTAAAATATACAACTGGTGTTCATTCGCCTACATTATTCCAATGAAGTTGGATCAGTGTAACCCTTATTACCTTGATGGTCTGATGGCTGCACTTTTTCATTTTCATATAGGGAATAATGTTAAATAGAAACCGGCCTCACATTTCATTTGGATGATCATGGGAAGCAGAAACAGTTTTATCATATTTGCATCAGTTTTGTAAATGTTTTTTAAAGCAGGTTGAATTTGTCCCAATAACTTCGAGGTTACCTCAACGTGAAGTGGTAAATTACCTCAAATCTGGTAAAGACATATTCTTTTTAAATATAATGAAATATTCAATTTGCAAAATGGTTTTGACATGCTACAATGGTAGTTCTGGTATACATATACTATTTACATGAAGACTACAGCCTCATGCTAATGGAATCTTGAACCATACATTTCCCCAAAGTGCAATTTTAAGGAGCCTTTTAGCTCATGATTACAAAAAGGAATAGTCAAATATTAATAGTTTCTCTGTAACCCAGTTGTTTGAGTAAATAATATATTTAAAAGTAAGCAAAGTGAATGTCATAAATATCCCTAAATGCAATACCGTATAACTATCTCTTGTGTATGTGAGAGGAACAGCCCTTGCCTTTGATAGTCATGCTCGAGAAATGTTGTCTCTTTACGTTGCTGTGTAAGTTAGTAGATATTTGAGCTGAATGATTCATGCTTACATTGTGTGGTGCTGTAGCTTATGCATAGCTTCAAGACTTTCTATCTGTGGGAGGGAGGGAGGGGGGGGGGTAAACCTG
>CABFOS010001308.1:8967-24072 GCA_900660315.1 Diretmoides pauciradiatus | reverse complement strand
TAGGGCTGTTGTAATCGAATATTTTGGTAATCGAGTATTCTATCGAATATTCCATCGATTAATCGAGTAATCGGATAAAACATCCATCCATCCATTCGATTCCCGGTTGGGGACGTGGGGACTTTCTGTGTGGAGTTTGCATGTTCTCCCCGTGCCTGCGTGGGTTTTCTCAGGGTACTCCGGTTTCCTCCCACCGTCCAAAGACATGCAGATTTGGGGCTAGGTGAATTGGGGAGTCCAAATTGCCCATAGGTGTGAGTGTGAGTGTGAATGGTGTGAACTGTCTGTCTCTGTGTTAGCCCTGGATTGACTGGCGTCCAGTCCAGGGTGTACCCTGCCTTCGCTCTATGACAGCTGGGATAGGCTCCAGCGCCCCCCGCGACCCTCTGTGGAGGATTAAGCGGTAGATAATGGATGGATGGGATGGATGGATCCTTTATTACATTTTGATTATCCTTTAATACCTTTGTGCACTTCTATTGTTTTCTACTGCAATAACCCAGGTTTATTGGCGGTATCAGTGAAGTTCATCTTATCCTATCTAGCTCACCATTTTCCTGGCCTTGTGACTTACTGGATTCTCACACCAGGAGCACTGGGATACTAAAGATAAAGGGAAACGCATTAAACGCCCTCTGATCTGAGTAAAAATTGCTGCCTTTTGCAAAACACCCATGTCTTGGTTGTTCACAACATCGGTCTGTTTGCTCAAGCTCATTTACTCCCTTGGCCTAACACTACTCATCACACAATGAATGCAACACCCACATAAATTAAATTGATAGTCGGTACCTGCAAGAAACATTGACATTTCATTACATCTTGAAGGCAACAAACAACACTGCGCTGGAGAAAGATGCTGCTGTGAGTGGGTTCTGTGATAGCATAAAATAGAAAATGTATTTAGTTAGGGTAGGTAATGTAGTTTAGAAGCACTTATATTTGTTGAATTTCTCTGTACATCCTGATAGCAATCAATAAATCAAGTGCTCTGACAATAAAAAGAAAAAATATGGTGTCTCTAGCTCTAGCAGGATGGTAATAAGTCTGCCTGTCTACCTACTTATCTAGTAGTAGTGCGGATTCGTGTTTCGGGGGAGGGTCTTTGGAGGGAGAGCTGAAGGGAGGGGTGGGGTTATTTTTTCAAAATCTAACTTGCTCTTGCTGGTGTAGTATATTTCGTATACTTATTGTGGAATACTTAAGTGTACTCCTGTAAGAAGGTGAACTGAAGGTTTAGGAGGTCAAACAGTCCACCACAGCTGTTCAAGTTCATTAATTGTCCGCTTTCGCAGAAATTTGTTGTTATGTGCAAGAGATGTAATCTTAGGCTATAGGGCATTTGAGAGAGAACCAGAGAACCCTGGAGATAAGAAGGGTGTCGGAGGAGTTTGGAGATGAAACCAACAGGGGTCTGAAGGAGATCCCCTGATGACAAGAGGGGTGATGGTAAATTCCACAGTTGGGGTTTGGCCTTAGTTCAAAGTAACAGGAGACACAGCGGAGTTTATAACTTGGGGTCCAGTCCTTGTTAGGAAATGTTGACCTAATGTATGGGGAATATTAACATGATGAATATGTAACACTATGAGGGTTATAAAGGTTTCCCCCTCTGTTCAAAGAGTTGAGAAACGATGGGTATTTGGCTTCCTTTCTCCAGATGACTGCAGACATCTGTATACCTCTTGTTTGTGCATTTGAATAAAGTTACTTTGTCACACTCAAATCGGTATCATGATAATCATTCATCCCAAGAACACCTTTTGAAGAACTCAGCAGAAATTAACCACACTGGTTTCTCCAGATTGACCTACCCTACCTTTAAAGTCCTAGGTCAAGCTGCTAGGAGTGCCGAAGTGCTGGAACAGAAATGATAGCTATGCATGCTGTAATAAGTTTTGCTTCTACACTGAAGTGCTTTTATATCATTCTATATAAGGCACAGAGATCTGTGGACCACAAGCCTGAAAGCACAAACCAGCAATCATCTGTGATATCGTTTTTGAATCACTATGTTAACATATCCTCATGAATAGCACACAGTATAAGCAAAGTACGCTGAGCTAATGGGATGTGAGTTCCTATAGGAATAGTGGCAAAACATCTAATCTAGTATTGTGTACGCAGTCGTCTTTCATATATTCATATGCATGTCTGTAGGTGCAGGTGCAGTATGGGCAAATCAAAGAGGGAAACATGAAATGCACCTCAGTTGAGAATATCAGAGTTCGTCTTTTCTAACCTAATTCCGATACATCTAGAGTTCTATTCACATACAATATGACTTCCTTTAATCAATCAGTGCAGTAAGGGGAATGAGCTTGGCACATATATAGAGGTAGAGAGAAAAAGAAAGTGAGATATAGAGGAAAAGAAATGTTATTTGTGTATGTGTGTGGTTGTGCATCTATGTATGAGTGTGCATCCGTATTTGTGTATGCTTGTCACTGTCTCTGCTCATCTGTATGTCTGTATGTATTTTCTCTGAGGCTCTACCTGGGGGAGCCTCATCTTCACTCAGCTCCATTACCCATGGCAAATGGAATACATTTGTGTCAGACTGCTGCTTGGCGAGAGGGGGGCAGATAAATGTGTTTAATTAAAAACTGTCATATCTACACTTAGAGATGGGACAGTCAGGAGAGCATGAATAATCAATACCCACACATATATCACATCTCGCATGTATGAGGCATACAGACACACTGATGCTGCTTACATATACACATGATACATGTACACAGACATAGACAGCATAGGATACTATGCACTAAGCACTGTATTTAGGAATGTGTGTGTGTGTGTGTGGTGCGTGCGCGCTCGTGCACGCACGTCTGTGTCTAAGAAATCTCCGTGTTCCCACCTGCAGCAAGTGCTTTTAACCCTTTGTAAAAGAACATAGGGGACTAAGCAGATGGATTGCACATTGGTTAGCAGAACCACTCAGAGGAAGTGCAATCAAATATAGATACAATACAGGTCTACAGAATACTGAGCAAACTGGCTGAGTAACAACTGTTTATTCTAGGGGCTACTACAGGAAAAAGAGGTGCTAGGTCATCATAGCTACAGAATGACTCAATTGTTTAAATTTGACCCGAAATAGCTACGTACACATCTCTCAGTTGGCCTGGTCTCTATGGAGGAACCATAAGAGCATTGGGCTACCCTTGCATAAAATGATACAACAGCTCCAGGTGCATGGCTGTGTGCATGAATATGCACCGGCTTGGATGTGTGTGCATATATTGTAGACAGAGAAAGAGGGAGTCAGAGAAAGACAGACAGAGAGACAATCTAATGAACAAGCTGAGGACAAAGAGTCCTCGAGGTCAGGGATGAACTAAGCCTTTCTAGCACTATGTGCACATGTGTTTGCTGGATTGTGTAAGTGTGTGTATTTCGGTTGTGGCTGATTTGGAGGTATAAATGGGTCAGAATCAGGTCTGAGCTGGGGATAGATGTCAGAGGGCCTCTATCTCCCATCCCTGCATGCAGCATCATGTGTCACCACAGAGCAAATATTCTCCCCAAGACATCAATGTTACCAGAAATCTGCCCTAGACCCATCTGTTTACTTCTGAGACTGAAGATTCTCTGGAAAGCACTTTCCTGCACAGCTTTGAAATCTGTCTCTTTATCCATGCCGTCATTGGGTTTGTGCACCCAGGCCCTTAGGCCCTGGGTGCACAGCTGTAATTCTGTACGCTGCTCACTACCCATCAGGGTTAAATACTCCACAGTATGAAGGCTTCAGTCCTCTTTTCAGTGCAGCCCTCAGCCCTGAATATAGTTTGAAAGTGACTTTACCTGCAAGTGAATTCATTGCAGTCGTTGTGGGATTGATGGGTCTGACATAGTCGTGACTGCAGGATCATAAAACCCAGCGTCAGATATGAGGAGATGGAGAGCATTAACGTGTGGCCGTGGCCCTGGCCCCTCTCACAGCCAGATAACACACACTCTGAGAAACGCCAACCGACTCTCCTCAAGAGATCAACACTGTCTGATAACAGCAGCTTTGAGAGCAGAACACCAAGCAGAGGGCTGGATGACTCCACTCGTCTCCCTTCTCTTCTCCCCTCTCCTCTCTTTCTATTCATCTCTCTGTGGCAAACTGGCAACTCCACACTCCCTCCTACTAAGACATTGTGTTTGTTTTTTAAATCCACCGAAAATACCTTCAGGTCACGCTTAGAATCCTAAAAATTTCAACTCTAGATGATATGAGTTAGACTACAGTGTCTAACTCATATCATTAGGGAGCATGAATTACAATTTGTTTTTATTACTCACCCACAGCTGGTTTCCAGTAAACTGTCTCCAACCTGAAGGGAGGCCATGCCAAAGTCTGCTATCCTGATGTTGTTCTTCTCATCTAGCAACAGGTTCTCTGGCTTCAGATCCCTGTGGCTGAACAATGGCAAGACAGAAACATAAAACAGTTAATGACATGTGAAATGGTCCTTCATCATCCTCTACATACATGAGTGAAACTGTGGAGAAGTGAGAGGCAGGCGGCAATGTCTATCAAACACCCGTTGATCAAGCTTGCATACACACACACGCACAAATGCATCATCCACACCCACACAGACACCCACACACAGTTTGTGTGCATTCAATATCACAACTGTTATCAACACAGCACCTCAACCTGTAGCTCTCCATTACCAACCACCCTCTTCTCCCAGCCACCTCTCACTTTGATCTGTCCATGCTGTGACTCCCACTGCAGCGCAGGGCTGGTACAAGGTATGACAGCCCCCTGCTGTGTCCTTTTCTCCCTCTCTTCCCCTCCTTCTTCACCCCTCTAACCCTTTCTCTCATATCCCAGACAGACACCAGCAAACTGGCTGAGCAAACGGCGTCAAGGGGAGCCAGCCACAGAGGTGATGTTCATTAGTTGCCATTCATTAGCACTGAACACAGCAAGGGGGGTAATAACCAGTGGCCACAGTCTCTCTCCTTAAAAGGCTGCATTGAGGATGAATATCTTCCTGGTATTAAATATGCTGTTGCTGTGTCAGAGGTTAAAATCTCAATTTTGATGTGTGAGTGTTCAAAAGCAGTCAGACGTTGGTGGTTTATCTCTTCCCGGGTCCAGGGTTGCTGTTGTTCTTGTGATGTCTCTCAATGTGTATGACACACACATCTATCTATCTATCTATCTATCTATCTATCTATCTATCTATCTATCTATCTATCTATCTATCTATCTTTCTATCTATCTATCTCTAATAGAATGGGTTTGTGGTCAGAGCAAGAGTTATAGAGCCATGGGACAGGACTGTCAGGATGTCATGGGCTAGACTTTCATCTTTTCTTTAGAAGACTAATGATGGAGAGAGGAGGGGAACAATAGCGTGATGTGTCTGCCTTTGAAGAGTAGCTCATCACAATGGACGTTTAACCTTAGATGACATCAGCTGCTGTACAACTTGGTTCCTGTCCTGAGGGATTAGCTGTCAGATGGTTTGTTATCACACTGACACTCTCTGTGATCCCTGCTATAATTGAAATGAAACACAGATAGCATCTAAAACACAGATAGCATCTAAAACAGGTCTCTCTAGGCTAATGCTTTCATCAATTCACACAACCATCGGGAAGTGGCATCAGTAGCCTGAGAGTTAGAGAGGAAGGGTTGTGACCGGAAAGTCTCTGGTTTAAAGGTTTTTCAAATCCTACTGTCACTTAAACACAGCACTCTAACATTTACTGGAGTTGCTCAGTGGCCACCAGTGTAAGACTGTGCTTGTACTGGGCAGCTCCCAGGTATGTGTGTCTGTGGATAAGCCTCAATCCACAAGGAATCACTCCCCCAGGCCACTGCTGTATAGGAGAATGTTCTTTGTCAACATGTCTGATTAAATAACGATTAATAGAAGGATGTTATCTCCCGGCAACTAAATGGTTTAGACATCTGAAAGTTACAAATAGTTTGTGACTGCAGTTTAAACATGTGACTGGAGGTCAACTCCAAACTTCGTAGACATAGAGACCAGGAGACAGGACCTGGAGGACGTGAAATAATTTGGTGTGACATCAGTGACAACAGCAATGGCCCAGATAGCATTGACTGTGACTGATGTTAAAGATAATATTCAAACTTTGTTTAACATGGGGGGCGATATCATCCTGATCCAAATTGACCTAAGCATCCTCCCTAATCAGAAAAGCGCAGCCTTAACAGCGTCATAAACATCTAAATACTCTAAAACCATCAACCGCGTAAACACACACTAAATCATGGTCTCAAAGGATGAACCGCTGCCATGAACGGGACATAAACATTGCGTTAGCACAGTCCTATCACGCGTAAAACACACAAAAAAGCCAAACCTCAGGAGACTCAGCCATAAAGGAAGGAGGGGAAAGGCATATTTATCCACCAACACCATCAAGCGGACAAATTGCATCTGGGTGCTTTATTGGTTGTCAGGACCCTGGCATCCATAATAGGACATTAAGCTGCCTCTCTGACACATTAGGCTGCACGTTGCTACTGTAATCTCGCTCAAACAGCGAGCCTTGCAGTGGGGATATCTCTGTCTTACACTCATATGTCACGCAGGGGCGGATGCTGTTAAATGAGTTCAACAGTTACAGTGAGCTTGAATGTAACTCACATTTTTTATGGTATCTGAGAGAAAAGCACCAAGAAAAACACCAAGAATAGAATAACAGAAGACTAACTTACATTCAGTGTAATACTTAAATGCAAATCATTTCAGTGCCTTTTTCCAAACTACCTTAAAATACCATAAGTGCTTTTTTAGCATAGGTGGAAAACAAAACCCTTCCAATGTCAGTGCCATGCTCTACGAATTGAGTTATACAGGACACAGGGCAATTAGAACAGACTTTACTATTACTATTACTACTGTGTGATCCAGAGGGGTTTGTCCTTTTGTAGCTCATTCTCATAAAAAAACAAGATTATATAGTTCTCTTAATCTATATCTGTGGTGCCGGCAGAAATGGAGTGCGCTCTTGCATGAAAGGTGATGCTATAGTGTATTCACAGCTCAGACGAAACCTAAGTAGCCTTACAGTGCAGGAAGCACTTACAGTACTATACAGTGTAATTTGCGTGGTACGCCTGTGTCTACATGCTGTTTGAGCAAGGTTTACACCCCAGTGGGGCTGTTAGACATGATCCCTGCAATCTAACACCAAGCTCTTAATTGCCTGTGATCATTAGCATCTTCCGTGCTGATATGTTCTGTTTTACAGAAGATAGTAATGGGTCTTTCCTCTTGGGACTCAGGTTCTCATAATATCCCAGACATGTTTATGGTGATGAGCACTTTATAACTGATTTCTCCAGCCCAAGGAAATTACACTTTTCCCATGGTGACAACTTTGACATACACAATGTTTAATAGTCTATGTGTTATTGGCACCAATTAGCTAAATCGGACTCAGCTCCGAACAGCTGAAACTTCCACTTAATGGCTGAAATGTGTCTTTCTGAAATACTATCATGCCTGAAAAATAACAAACCTGTTTCTGCTTTTTTCAGGAAGTGCTACAGCTAGCCTGGTACCATCATTGTTAGCTGGAGTGGGGTTCTTAACATCATTGCAGACTGAAATGCATCATTTAGCCTCCGGCATGCCTCTGTGTTATCCTCCTCGTTCTATCTTCTCTTTTCTCTCTCAACTTTTTTAGGCTTCCATTGACCCAATTAGAGAAGGACTAAGCACATTCCCTGAAAATGCTTTAGGCTAATATCCCATTGCATTAGCAAAAGAGGACAGTGTTCTGACTGCGCACTTGGATATAGGCATTAACATTTATTAGACACTGGGGTTAATTGTGTATTAAGAGCAATGAGGAATAGGAAAGATAAAGTTGTCTTTTTGGTGGGTAGGGTTATATAACCCTATGCTGGGAGCAACACGGTGGATACCAGTAATGGCTACATCTGTTGCACGCAAACAATGAAATTCTGTTTTGTTGTGCTGCACTCCATGCTGCATCCTCCTCTCAATCCAGAGGACTTTGACCGGGGAGGATAGGAATGAGAAGCAGACCTCCCACAAAAAGGATAAACAGACAAGCTGTAAGAAGAGCAACAGAATGAAGAAGTGCCATCGATATAAAAGCCCATAAAAAAATCAGGCATCTACAATTGGCATCAAAATCTTTTAAAATTTCTGCCAATCAGCTCATACTACCCCTAAATCTTTGATGACCAACCGGGGGGAGACAGCAGTGCAGCAGAGCTAACATTTTCAACCAAAGGAAGGCGAGATATATTTTTACAAATACTTTTTTTTGGCCTGCTGAAATGTGCAATGTTGAATTCCTGTCCAGTATTGTTACGGTTTCACAATATCAAAGTCATACGAATGTATTTACAGCTCATAAAATGATCATTCAGTATTGAGTAGAATCTTTTTTTCCATATTCTCCACACATCCCAGTTAACTGAACAACCTGTCCCTTTTTTACTTCTTTATACCAGCCTCATTTTACCTCCCAATTGTCCATTCTTTACCTCTGTCATTCAACATACCTTCCCACCTCTTTCTTACCATACCTCCCCCTTACCACCTACAGCTCATTACCCCTTTCCACCAAATTTCCGACCCTCTACATCACCATAAACCTCTCCCCACCGCCATTCCCCATATCCATTTTGCGCATTTCTATTCTTCACCCCCTCTGCTTTCTACATCACCCCCCTCTCCCCCACAGCTACACCTTAACACTTTAACTGGCACTGCAGGAGAAAGAAATGGGAGAAAAATGAGACAAAATAACAATTTCCCATTCTGTGTTGTTAGCGGCCATCAGCCATAATGATGATAGGCTATAAGCACAGGCTTTCTGCAGGCAGGCAGATATGCAGGCTGTCAGCTGGGGAGGATTCTCCTACTAATGCCAACAAAAACAGCAACACTACAGCCACAAGGACATGGGCTGCTGTCGCTAGAGGTAGCGGTAGAGAAGAACGAAGGCCAAGAGGTACCCTGGAAGGTTGACGTGTACACTGTGAGTATGTCTGTGTCATGACAGAGGGAAATGATCAAACGAAAAAGATGACAGAGAGAAACAAGGAAAGAGAGAGGGAGACAGATGGCACATAGAAGGTAAATGTTGATCAAATGAGAGGAGTTGTGGCTTGCTCTAGTACCCTCTGTGGTACTATAAGCGAGTAATAGCAAAGACAGAGAGGTGTGTGTGGCTCTCTAAGCCGAGAGGAGAGAGGAATAAAGCAAGCTAATGACAGAGGGAGAGAGGGAGACATAGACGAAGTGAGACAGAAAGGTGGATTCAGATGAGATGCATGCTGATGCTTTTGCGTGGGTTTAATGTGAGTTTTGGACCAGGTGTGTGTGTGCGCATGTAGGTGGTGGTAATGTGCACATCCGTGTCAGAGATGGAAACGGTGTAAGAGGATGTGTATGTGTGTTTGTGCAGAAGCTTAGAGCTTTAGGGGCAGGGTTCCCTTCCAAGGTGCAGTAGCAATCTGTGCGTTGCTGGGCGGGTGCTGGGAGTCATTCTGGGTGACAGATAGTCTTTATCTCACACCCACACACACAGTCCCTATGTAACAAATACACACACACACACACACACACACACACACAGGGGTGTTGAGTGGGTTACAAGGGGAAATGATAATAGCGCTGTCCCTTTGTCCAGACCACATGTCATTACTAAACAGACGAAAGAGGGGTAGGGGAGAGGAGAGAACATGTTATAGTCTGGGTGAAATCCCTTATCGATTACTATGGTCACCAGTGTGTGTGAGTGGTGTGTGTTTGCATGTGCATGATAGTTGATGCATCCCTAGATAGAGAGGGGTAATGAGAGGGCGGACGGGATGAGGGAGCAATACAGAGGTGTGTTATGTGTCATCCTTCGCTCTCCTGACCGCAGGCTGACCCCTCGGTCGGCTCAGTGTGGCCTCAGAATAATCGGACCAATCAATACAAGATATCTTTATTCCTCACGAGGACAAAAACACCTTTTTATCAAGCCTGTTGCAGGCAGTCACATCATAGTATGGTAGTATAGTATAGTATATAGGGTATGTCATCTCTCATCTCCAGTTAATGGTCGGTTCCATTATTCCATAGGGGATAATGGTGTTTCACTGGGGCAGATCTAGAGGAAACAAAAGGAAGTTAACAAATTGTGGCAGCAGGGACAGATTCCTCCTTCCTCAACCACAGTCAGTTCAAAGGTTTGGTCTCCTGGGGTCAAACACAAGATAGGAAGCAGACACACAGCTTGTCAAGTGTTCAGGGAAAGGATACAACCACTTTGTCTCAATCAATTTGTGTCTCTATTGGGCGCAAAGCCGATCCTCCAACATCGGCTTTGGGAGAGAGAGTGTGCAAACTGCGTAAACAGATGCTACTAAAACTTAATGTCACCCTTTGTGAAGATCCCCTCTCAGATAAGCATGAATAAAGTATCACTAAAGTATCGTTATTACGTTATGAGGGGGTGTTCTCAGCTCTCACCGACTGTAGGCTCTCCTCCATTGCATTGCACAGGTAAGATCATACACTATGTGGCAATGTCTATTGTTTTTGTAACTATAATATCTTTTACTCTGAGTATTTTTAATGAGCTACATTTCACTATTACTGAAGTAGATTTTTACTAAGTAAAGCAAAATTTAAACAAAATAACAGTGCCTCTTAGTTTTGTACTCTTTCCACCTCTGAGTTAGATATTGGATCTACATTTTTTCCCTTGCTACTTCACCTTTTTATTATATATTTCCTTTACTAACTTTTCTTTCCCTTCTTACTCTTCCTTCACCAATCTTTTCCTCCTCTTTTCCCAGCTATCCCCCTGTCCTTTACTTCCTCCCCCTCTTCTCCTCTTTCCTAAAAATAAAACTCAGAGTATTTGAGAGTGATCTGAATCAGGCAGAGGAAACACTGAGTCATAAACAGAGCCATTCGCCTGTCCTTGCTCTCATTCATATCCAAGCTTACATCCATCTGGCTCAAAAGAGATATTTGGGGACAGGACGTGGGCGGAGGACAGAAGCAGGAGGCGATAAGAGGGAACGGAATGGGAGGCGCGTAGAAAAGGAGGGGTGGGTGAGTCACAGAGTAAAGGGAGCACTTCTAACGGACCCTGTGACTCCCCTGTGCAGAGATGGAAGAGATGATTGGAGGGATGTTTTTTTATTTTGATGCTGAGTGGGAATGGAGGCGAGGTGAGAAAGGCTGCGTACAGTCTGTCAGTCAGTCTGTCTGTCTGTCTGTTTACCCCTAATTGAGGTTGGGAGGAGGGGAACAGTGGGTGCAGCAACACTCCCAAATAATCCTCCTCATGATAAATTTACCAGGCATCAGTTTCGAGGAGTGTTTGTGGGGTTCTGTGTGTGTGTGTGTGTGTGTGTCAGAGAAGAGGAAGAGAGAAATAGATCAACAAAGAGAAAGAGTCAGAGAGTGGAAGAGATAAATGTGTATGTGAATTGTAGAACAAAAGAGCTGTGATACTCTGTGTATGCGCTTAATGTCAGTCCCAGATGCTTTCTCCTAATTGGCCTAATCTGTTACCCTCATTGTCTGTTATTTTCAGAGACTGACTGATAACAGCCTGTTAACTTTCATTCCCTTAGGTAGGATAATTGGGTTCCATTGCCAGTCGTTTGTGAGTTTCTTCAATTCTCTCTTGGGATTCAAACTGAGTCAATCACCAACTACATGTTAGGTAGTTCAAGCAATAAAATGAAATCAACTGCACCAGCTCAAGCTAACGGAGAAATGCAAAATCATTTTGTGCCGTGCGTAGCTGCACCCACAATGGCTTTAATATGGAAACGCAACAGAAAAATCTAATAGCCTCTTTCATAAACTGTACTGTGCAAGAATACAAAGCATATCAAATCACATAAATCCGACCATACCTAATCATTCCCTTTCTAAACAGTTTTATCTTTTCTTTTAAATCGCCCATGAAACATTATGCAAATCTGTCTCAGGCCTTCAGTCCCCAGCACCAGGCTCTGGGGAACATTACACCATCACGGTTCGCCACTGCCCTGTTTTCCTCTCCATCATCAGTAGAAAGCTATTCAGCCTCCGCAAAAAATACTTGAACATGCAGAGAAGAGGAAACAAGTTTCTTTCTCTAGCGCTTTCAGACAGAATAGCCTTGCAACAAAGGTTCAGACTCAACTGCATAAATCTTCACCATAAGTCAGTTGGCTCGGCTGGCTGTCTGGAGCTACAGCGCTAAGCCTGGAGAGAATAGGAGCATGGCCTGGCCATGGCTATGCTGGGACTTTATCTTGATATCTTGAGATGAGAGATGAGATGGTTGTAATTGGGAGTCCCCGGCTGTGAATATGTTAGCGGGGTGGGGAACTAACTAGCAGATGGATTGTGTTTCATGGTACTCTGCCATCCTTGCGATCCGCTATGCTGGCGTAGGGCCTGAGGCATTAAGTACTATACATACTATATGTGTCTGGAACACACACACACACACACACACTAACAAACGCTCCTCAGCGCCTGCTGAAATGTTTGAGTTCTGTAATGTAATATGTATATGTATGTATCCATTTCTATTCAGCTCTGAAAATAATAAAAACATATGAACTGTATTTGGACATAAACTGGACCTGTTATGTACTAATAGGTGTCTATATACTGGAAGTTGCCCCAAAATGTTAATTTAATCTACATTGGCATATCAGAAAATGTGCTTTAAATGTTTTTGTTTAATGATTTTCTATAACACCCAAACATATTATGTATCATGAATAACTATTCTTTACCCCTCACACTACTCTTGCTAGTGGTTTCACTAGAAGCAGCCCATTAGATCCTTATAGCCTAGATGGCTGATCCACTGTGTGACTCTGATGATGGACTCTAAAGCAGCTGAGTATTTCACTCATTCCATTTGACAATGTGTCAACCAACCCCAGCTGTCTCAGCTGAGGGAGAGAAGGAAAACTGCATACTGCATAACGAGCAATATCAAGTTTTCTCAGTTGTGTAATCTCCATATTAAATCAATGGTTTAAAAACCAAGCAGCAATCCAAAGCTATGAATAAATTGATTGACATTTAGGTTGTTGATTCACATCAGGAAGAATGTGAATCTTTTTAGAATTCATTATTTAGAAACTCATTCTTTGTTCATTGCTGTATGACAACCAATTAAATGTTGTTACACCCCTTAGGAGTGGTTGTCAATAAAGTATGCAGTGTTTTCTCTAGATTTTATGAATTGCAGATGGTGTATTTCACGGATTACCCTAAGTACTATGTGAAGATTGTATTGTACAGTATTGCAAAATATTGCATGAGGTATACAACTGTAAACTTACACACAAAGTTCTCTCTGTGCATATTGCATAATACTGTAAAGATTGAAAGTCCTAAATGGGGACATTGTATATAGAATAGACTTTATGTATTACAGATTGTAAGCTTTTTGTTTCACATACAAAACTGAATGACTGAAGTCCAGCAAGGTGATGATCTGCGTGAGGAACTGAATTGATTCCACACTTTTTGTTGTGCACACCTTTTTATGCTGACATAAATCTTTATGATAAGTATATTTATTATACGTATGTGTGAATAGAGCCTTTTAGGAGAACAGTTACATGAATGAATGCTTTTCATTATCTTTTTATGTAGCGCTACATCACAGGTTGCATGAGAAGTAAGTGCCTTTTATTAATATACCTAATATACTTTAATATATACTTTAATAATGAATAGACATTACTATACTTGATATACTTTTATACACACAGATGCACGACTACCTTGTGAAAAGGTAGATCTTGTGTTCCTAGCATCTCATTTTGTCATAGTTGATTTACATTATGACACTGCTTCTCCCTTGACTTTTGTCTAGTTTGTTTGTATTCCAAAGCAAGGAAAAACAGCATCTGAAAGCAACATGTGCTTGTGTTACATTTCTGCTCCAAAAAAGGAAAAACGGATTACTGGATTGCTTCATTCAATCTTCTCACCACCACACTCTCGCCAGTATTATCCAAGGCATGAGAGAATCTGCAGAACTAGCAGCTACAACTATAGTCCTTTACTTGTAAGTACCGGTATGTTATTTTGAACGTGGATCATAAACCTACCATATGGAATGACTGTGGCAGAAATCCAGGGCGGAAATGATCTGTCTGAAGAATTTCCTGGCCTCTTTGGGTGTTAACCTGCCTTTCTTCACCAGGTAGTCAAAGAGCTCACCACCAGACACATGCTCTAGCACCAGATACCTGGGAGAAAGAGCAAGAGAAAGAAGAGGGAGGAGACGAAGGAATCAGTGTAAGGAAGATGAAACAGGGAGAATGATAGAATAAGTTAATGACCTAGAAAGAAAGTCTCACACACACAGAAAACATCCCACTCATAGACAAAGCAAGAGAGGCTCTGTTCTCCACAGGACTCCTTCAAAGGGCCCAGAAGAGAGCCTGAGAATGAGGCAATCTGACCCGAGAGCTCGGTATTGGCTGATAGGACTGGAGCACCGGGGAGAGGATAGGAGAGGGTAGGATAGCTTCCCCACGGTCCTTGCACACAATGCTCTTACACAGACCAAGGATCAATGAACTCCCCGGAGCCATATCACTTTGAGTGTTTATGTTTTAATGCAGTCATCTGTTAGTCACCCCCGCAGGATGTGAGCGATGTGTGCCAACAGCTCTCAGACATGAATTACAGCTAAATGTGATGGGTGCCGATGTACTATACACTCTGACCTCCTGTGGGAGACATCGGAGGGATGATAAAGTTTATTTATCTGTGAATTCTGCTACGCTACATATGACGGGAGCTTCTGTGACAGTCTTTGACTCAGCCTCGGGTTATTCAACCAAATGAGAAGGAAGAAACGGAGATGAGAGGAGGATGAGAAATTGGAAAACGTTCTGAAGTTCTTTGCTATAGGTACTTTTTAATAGTGGCGGAAATGGAGCAAGACTCTGTCCCCATCTTTTACCTTCCCCAAACACACACACTGGGGTGTTGAGTGGGTTACAAGGGGAAATGATGATGATGTTGTCCATTTTGTCACTCACTCACACACACACACACACACACACACGAAGATCGGAAGAGCACACGTCTGAACTCCAGT
>CABFOS010001232.1:5402-16479 GCA_900660315.1 Diretmoides pauciradiatus | reverse complement strand
ACTGTGACTGTGAAGTATATTTTGATGCTAATACTTTGGTACTTTGACTTAAGTAAGATTTTGAATGCAGGACTTTTACTTGTGACAAAGTATTTTTACACTGTGGTACTGCTAACTTGTACTTAAAGCAATACTATGTAGTTTTTTCACCTTAAAAAATCAGTTTAAAAGTCTATCTATTGGTGTGCTGGATTATTACAGTGAGAATGGCATCTCTCTCATTAACACAGAGGGGCGGGTCCCGCACTCGTACGTTCTGCTTTACGGCAAACACAAGCTTTTGGATAGTCATATTTGTGCCAAAATCCGGAAATATTACTATACCTTGTGGGTCGACATTGCTCCTCCTTAGTGCTTCTTTAGTCTTCGTTGTAAACAAATACACAGCATCAGCCGGTACCGGAAACAGCGCTCTGTGTGTTTTACGACAGTTGTGTTTTACGACAGCGGTGTTGCGCTTCAACTTCCTCTAGTGGCCTTTAGTGGCCGCTAAAGCGCACGAAACTGTGGAAACTACATAGTGGGGCTTTAAGTCAAAGATCTGAATACTTCTTCTACCACTGTAACTAAATAAAAACTGGCTGAATAAATCGGTTGAGAGATTGAACTTTGTATTGAACATAAGGGAAATTGGGGTACCAGAAAAGAGAAATAAAGGAAAGAGAAAGAAAGCAAACTGAGGGAAAACAACTGCTAACTAATTGGGTTCGTTAGCCCGACAACTTTCACCATTGTGATGCATTCCAGTGCGCCTGGGGAATTTGGGTACGACCCTCACAGTAATACATTGTGATGCATTCAAGTGCCCACCACAGCCTTCAAAAGACAGTAATGTTAATGCCAGATGATCCACCATCATTTAGAGGGTTACAAGTAAACCAACTGAGAATTCCAATTTTAAGGTGGTGATCAATGAGGCAGAATCTAATTAAAATATAACCTGATTATGTGGTATAGTAAGCATTTTCTCAGTGTAGGGGTTAGAAAACTAAGATGGTATTTTTTAGTTTTGTCTTATACCGTGGGAATGATAAATACTTAAACATGAAGAAAAATAAGCATGATACTCCAAGCAAACCTAATTTAACCACAGTGAAAGTATCACAGTAAATGTAGGGCCCAGAGAGGCTGCTTATGTATAGGGCCCAGAATTTTGTGCTATAACCCTGAATACAACCTCCAAAAAACAGAATTCACGTTAACAGTCAGGACTTTTGCACATAAAAATGGAAACCCTGAAATAAAGTAACAGAGCCAAAACTTGTGATGTTAACTTGTACTTTTGGAGCTGTGCCACTAATTGATTGTGGGCACTTGCGCTGTTGAATGCCGACCTCACTTTCCTGACAAGTTTTGATACTTTTGAGTGCATTTATGGGAGATTTGTTTCAAGGACATATTGGGAATCGCCCCTTCGAAGTCAAAATATGTACCCTCTATTAAAGCATTTCATAGGTTGCAGTTCTCCCGTGATTAAAATCAACAAACTTTGAAGTAATCTTCCAAAAACACACTTTATTCACAGGCAAATAAAATATTTAAACAAGTCTGACAAATTTGAATACAAAGTTATTAGACTCAAAGTCAGTCTCTAAACAACTGGTAGACGACGAGATCTCCGAACGAGACTACAAAGTTATCACCTCCAATAGGGTCATGTTTGAGTAGACTGTAGGATCACGTTGTCAGGGGATAAATGTAAAGTTTGTAAGCTCCTCAATGTTGTACTTCAGATTGTAAGCAGGGAAATTAATCTTCAGTTTTTATCAATGGCCACTTAGCCAACTGGAACGCTCTTTTGGCACATAAACAGGGAGTGAGTGAGATATAAAGGTGGTTATTAGGCTACCATTTTTTTTTTTTTTACAGACAGCCCATCTTGGTGACTATAGTATGAATTTACAGTTCCAAAGTATTCAAGATGTCAAATGTTTACTCCTAGTAGAAAGTCAACATGCCAAACTTTCCCATTCCCACTGTAGAAGACAACATTGTCTACATGTCCCATATTGCCAGCATGTAGTACAGTCTGTTGGGGTAGTCCTGTGACCTGACACTAAAAGGCCTTTTAGCTCGTAGGTTCGTTCCTTGGGGTTGCTACCGGCTTGGCTGGGTGTCCCTACAGGCGCAATTGGCAGCGTCTGCGGGTGGGAAGCCGGACACAGGGATTTGTCCTGGTCGCTGCACTAGCGCCTCCTACTGGTCGGTCGGGGCGCCTGTCGGTGGGGGGCGGAGCTGGGGAGGATAACGTGTTCCTCCGCACGCGAAACTCCTCGCCGGCTGGTGTACAAGAAGCGGTTGGTCACTTCACATGTGTCGGAGGAGGCATGTGCTTGTCTCACCCTCCCCAGGCCGACAGTGGGGGGCGGAGCGGCGACCGGGACCACTTAGACAGAGGGTAATTGGGCATGAATAATTGGGAGAAAATGGGGTAAAAAATCAAAAAAAAAAAAAGGCCTTTTAGCGTCAGTCTTTTAAACAGGTGCACAAACACCTTTTCATACAATGTACATTATTTACACTATTTACACTAGTTTATTTACCTTCTCTTTTCAGTTAACAAAACTGTTCTTTGAGTTTTCAGAGCCTTAATCAATGCACACTTTTTCAGAAAACCAAATTAAGAACTTTGATGCTGTCAATGTTGAATCATGGGATGTTGTCGTTTTCTCCATTACTTGGCATCCAAGAGCGGTTTGATGTCTTTAATGCCGTGCTCTGCTGCCACAGTGATGATGTGATCCAGAGCATTCATATGTCCCAACAGCTTTATAACCTCTTTGATCTGCTCCCTGTAGACACAGAACATAGTCAAATTAGGAGCTTATGATACTGATCGAGCAAGTCATCTAATAACACAGGGTTAGTACATAGGAGTCTAAATAATTACATACATAAATTTGAACTGTCTGCAACCTTCAATTTAATCCTTGTTAAGCCACCTCCTACAAAATACTATCCCAGCAGAGGGCGCTACATACAAACTAAAATGCCTCTTATTTTGTGAAATCAGTTCTCTAAAGCAGCCATTGCAGAGTGTAGTAGAGTAGAGAGCAGAGTAGAGAGCAGAGTGTAGTAGATCTACTGACTTGGCGGTGCGCCGTTCCACATCAGACCCGCCCAGGCTGCAGCGGTACACTGAGTTGGCCAGGTGGGTGAGGTAGCGACAGAATGGCTCCAACTGAGGCAATGTCTGTTGTCCTTTCAGCCCGGAGAACCACTGCACTGGTAAACACTCCACCACCTGAAAAAGGCACAGCAAAGGACAGGGAAGAGTTAAGATACTAGGATAGCGTCGCTCTCTGTTGTTGGGTCACCTATAACCTAAAGGTCAAAGGAGACCCTCTAAACATGGAAAGCCTGTTTAGGCACAGGAAAGGATAGGGAGGAGTTAGGCTTGGTTCTGTGTGGAACCTCCTTATGAATGCTTGAAGGTGCGATGGCGTACGTTGGCATTTATGTTTCTCATGATGACTGAGTGCCTGAAAACAGCAGTAATTTTGTGGCACTGTAGGAAAATTCAGCTCTGCACATTCCCCAACAAGGGTGAAAAAAAATCAGAATCAGCCTCTTTGTTCAGCCAATCCAGGATGGCGCAGTTATGTAACTGCAAATTTCAGGTGGTGTGCAACCTTCTGTCGGCGGTCAACATGCCCATTTGTTCTGGTTGACATTATGTCATTTTGACCACGCACACTACACCGCGTCTATTTCTGTGTGAACCAGAGGTTAATACACCTGCATAATGTGTCTCTCTTCAGATAAAAACTTTAAAAAACTACTAAAAAAAATACATTAACAACCCTAATATTAATTAACCGACCTGGACAACCATGATGGAATCCAACTTGATGCTTGTGATGTTGAGTTTTGATTTTTACTTGTATTGAATGTGTTTTTATTGAGACTTTCACTTACAAGTGTTATATGTCCTGTTTTATATGTTATGTTTTCTTGTGTGTGGACCCCAGGAAGAGTAGCTGCTACCTTAGTGGCAGCTATTGGGGATCCAAATAAATAAAGATGGTCACTAAAAATATACAGTATGCATTTGTCCAATGTGGCAGTATTTGCTTGCTTGTCTATTTGACGTGCGTCTCCTACCTGCTGGCACTTCTGAACATTGTCCTCCCCAGCATCCGTGGTCTGCAGTGCAGAGAGGATGTATCTATTCAGAGTGCTGTCCAGAGCTAGCTCCCTCAGACAGGAGCTGGACAGGACGCCTTCCCACTGCAGGATGTTTCCCAGCAGCTACGCACAGGGGGAATCATAGTCAGACTCAGGATAGCAGACATAGCTAGACACCTTGTTGAATATCCAAAATATGTTGATTTCCATCCATCCAAACTATAAATACAACCAGATGCTCCACATCCATACCTTGATACAGGACCAGAACTGCCTCTGGTAGAATAAGTAGGCGTCACTATTCTTATTCTCCAACACGCTGTGAACATAAGCACAAACGCTTACAATCAGTCACTAAGTACAGACTTCAGACATTAATTGCTCCCCCTTTGACTGAATTATTTACTTTTTGGGGTAGAGTGGTAGGAAGACATCTTCATCCAGCGTCCGCCTGGTCCGCAAGACGATCGTTTTCAGTAACTCCTGGTGAGACAACAAATAAGAAAAAGAGATAATAATTCTACCATCTCTTGTCAATGAGAACCTAATTTAGACAGAAAAGCCAATCTAGCTTGGGACACCGAGTCAGCTCTGACATTATGAGGTAGTGCATTATGTGCACGTCGGTGAGATGACGGCGTACAGTACCTGTGTGTAGCGGTTGTCCCCATGTAGCACAGTGGGGTAACCCTTGATTAACCTGCGAATGAAGCCCACCAGCCTGGCCGTCTGACTGTTGGACAGGGGGTCCCACACCTGCTCTGCCAACACTGCCAACACACACAGAAATAACAGTTACCATTTGCATGCTTGCCTTCATTCTCACGCCAAGCTGACATTTCTTAATGATCAAGAGAATTACACCGGGTGCGGCTGTGTGGGTTCCTTTACCTGACAGTTTGGAAAGGACGACCTTCTCCACTATAGCAGGCAGCAAGCTGACATCCACATCTCCTTTCTGTAACATGCCGTGCTCCTCACAGCCGTAGAACAACAGCGACTCGAACCAGAGCATATACTCAAAGTTGGCACACTCCGCCTGGTCAGGGACAAAGGGGTCTTAGTTTTTTCCCTCTCTCATTTTAAATAAAAGGAAAATGTGGGATAATATTGGCATACTCCCTACCTCCAGAGGGCTCCATGTGATGAGCTGTAGACGGACCAGGGGATTAAAGAGCTTGGGCAAACACAAGCCTATGTAAGCATCTCTGTAGCAGTCAGCGTAGTCTCTCCTCCACACCTCGAAATGAGACTTGATGGAGTCCAGAGAATAGAAGTCTTCCACCACATCCTCAAAAACCTTCTTACATTCTCTCACGATACGATCTGGATGGAAAGAAAATACCTCAATTACGCCTGAGTATGATGACTGTTAAATGAGTGTTTCTTATGAGCGAGCGAGGCCAAAACACACGTGATTTAACATCCTGCCTATTATGACTGATGTTGTCAATTTTGAAGCAGCTCACTGATGTCATTTACCTCTTTCCATGTTGAAGCTGGTGATGTCAGTGGAGGTCTCCTCATCATCAGACGACAGGCCTTCTCTGTGCTCAATCCTCTTTCCGTTCTGCTCTCTGGCTTGACGCCGCCGAGTTCTACTCCGACCCACACACACACAAAAAGACAGTCAAAACTGTTCTGCTTCTCTAGTGTATCAATCAACGATGACTACAATATCAGGAGAATGAGCGAAACATATATCTACAAGGACAAAGCTAGGACACGCGACCATGAGTTTGCGTGCGCTTCCTACCGTCGTGCCTCTCTTTCAGCTATCCTCCTCTGGCGAGCGTGCTCCTGGTGGGCCGTGCGGTCTCGACCAAACGAGTCCAGATTAGGAGCCATGACAGCTTTATCTAGAAGAGAGAAGAGTCATGTTAAAATCTGCGATAAAAAGCAGAGACAGCCAATAACCTCATTCCTATTCAGGGCCCACAACACCTCACACAATTAATACAGTATCTCAATTTAAAATAAAACGCTTTACATTAACTTAGATTTGTTAGAGAAAAGCTAAATAATTGTTTTCAACCTAAGAAACACTTTCAAGTATATAACTGAACATGGCAATCTATCAAACACGCCCAGCAATAAGTCATATTAATGTCAGTGTTACAATTAATTATGGTATTTGAGACATCATTTGTTTTCAAGTCACTTACCTAGCTGCAGCTTGTTACACAGTGAATGCAACTGTGGTGTCAAGTCACTAACAGATCATTCTTTTGTCATCTTTACTTAGTGACTGATCGCCACCAGACTTGGGCTGAGCTACAACCACCCAGCTGAGTGTGACTCAGCCACAAGGAAGGAAGCAGCTGAAACAGCTCCTCCAATACACATCTTTCATGTACATACTCTCTCTCTCACACACACACACACTCACAACCCCGCTTCAGCCTAGCTCACATTACGCTCATGAGGGAAGTGGGGCAAACAAGTGGGAAACAAGAATGGGATCACCTAACACACCCACACCCATACAGAGAACCAACGAGGCCGTTCAAATAAATAATAAAAACCTTCAAGATGGACTGACTTGAAAGGCTTGCAAACTCCGCCGATTCATCTTTAATATCATCCTGTCTTCTCTGGACGAGTCGCGAGGCCCGTTGCCTTAGTAACTGGTGCATGGCAGCCTCCAGCTCCAGGATGGCAGGCACCTGAAAGATACGATGCATTCTGTGACCCCTGACTTCAACAAGTGCGGGACTCCAAGTCACGGGGACGTCTGATTGGTGGAGCGACAAGAGTGGCATGATGGAGATTATCGTAATACTGGAACCATTGTATACTGGTTCGGTGTTAGTATTTTGTCACTGTGTTATAGCAGTACACGTTAAACCACGCTGATAAGTAATGATTAGTGGCCCAGGTTTTCCATCACAATGCTCTGTGACCTGAACACCAAAGAGACTCCGTTGACTATAATGCATGGTTCCTCTCGGGTCTCCTGATAGGATTAAAATGGACTTTAGTGAGGCCACACATGTTGGCAACTGGTACGCAGCCCTGCTCTTCTTTCCATGTAGTTACTACACAACCTGCTGAAGGACCAAAGACTACAATGGACTGTATAGATGAGTGATACTCTGAGATGCTCTCACAATAAGCACATGAACTTTACATGCATTTGGTATTTATCTATGGGTGGACAAAAATGGATCAAATAGTTTGAGTGAAAGACATAATTTCATCACACATTCATATGCATATTAGCCTTAGCCTCTTTACTACAAAATACAGTTATATCACACAACAAAATTACACTTATCTGCCACTACACTGGGCCTCTTGCCTCAGCTTAAACTGACATCATATTCACTTTATGTGGGAGAAAAACCTAAAGAAACTATTTAATAGCTGAAGAGGGTAAAAAACCTGAACTGCTCATGAACAAAGATCCATTTCTTTCCATACAAAAAGCATTTGCAACAGTGCTTTTTGTTGTTACAATTATTTGCATTTCTTACAAAAATGAAAGCAAAGCACAAAATTATATTCAAATCTATTTATAGTGTGGGCCGCTCAGGTAGTGTAGCGGTATATTCCGCTGCCTAGCAACCCTGAGGTCGCTGGTTCGATCCTCGGGGTTGCCTCCGGCTTGGCCCACATGCGCAATTGGCCGTGTCTGCGGGAGGGAAGTCTGTCCTGGTCTGTCCTGGTCGCTGCACCAGCGCCTCCTACTGGTCGGTCAGGGCGCCTGTTCAGCGGGGAGCGGAACTGGGGGGGTATAACGTGTTCCTCCGCACGCGCTACACCCTCCCGGCAAAACTCCTCGCTGACTGGTGTAAAAGAAGCAGCTGGCTGACTTCACATGTGTCGGAGGAGGCGTGTGCTAGTCCACACCCTCCCCAGACCGACAGGAGCAGGTGGAGCAGCGTCCGGGACCGATCCTATTTATGGTGTGAAACACCTTGGGAAATTATATGCTATGCTGAATATGCTACGTGTGATCTTCCACAATGTTTTTTTTATGTTACAGCTACATTGCTACCAAAATAATTGCTAACAAAAAAATCAAAACACTGTCTGTTTCAAGAACTCTCAATTCATTATTAATTAGACGAGTTTTTTAAAATCCTGAACTATCCCTTGAACAATTTGTGGTCAGAAATCACACAGACACAAAACAGAAAGCAGCAAGTCAGACGGCAGATAATTTCTCCCTTACCTTTTCACCGAAACACTCAAGCAAGTCTCCAACATACCCTCGCATCTCTTGCAAGAATTTATATTGATCTGCATTGTCATTGGATGAGCCCTCCAGACGCTGTATGGTGCTCTCAGAGGTGGCTAGCTCTTCCTGGATCTGTTCATAACGCTTGGTGTTTGCGTCATGGCCTGCACGCATTTGGCTGAGTCTACAGACACATGGCATACAGGGAAAGACACTGGGAATGAGCAGAGTTGGGGTAAGGTCTGACAAGAAATTAGTCATCTCAATTACTGACATAAAATAGCATTTGGTGTGGATTGGCTTAATTAGTGTGCCCCCTCTGCATTAATATGTTGTATATATAAAATTGATAGACCGGAGACAAGGAGGCAAAACGTGGCAGCCCTGGAGATGAATAGAAATGATAATGAATAATCACAGTAATCCTTAGGCGGACTAAGGGACCCCTCCACCCCCACATCCCTTCTCTGGCCCATAGCAATTATAGACAGGATCTGCAGGTAGCTGTGTTGGGTCTCCAGGACCACAGCGCATAGAGACAGCAGCAGTGGAGTGACATTGGACTGGGTTGGTGCAGTCTTCCACTGGACCTACCTCTCCCGCAGGCGTTTCTTTACCAGATCAGTGGAGACCGGGATCAGGTCACCACTAGGGGCCCTATAGGGGACAGAGCTATTGTCTGTTCGGCAAGGTGGCTTGCTGCTCTGTGGGGCCACAGTACTGTAAGTGTAAGACATGCTGTAAGATGAGCTGTAGGGCTGGCTCTCATAGCTGTTCTGGTAGTAGACTGCACTGTCTTCTGGCTGGCTGCTTTGGACCTGGTAGAAAGACAAGAACCAAATAACCAGCATTAACTGGGTGTATGACCAGCCACCATCCATTGGAAATGATGCTAACACAGTAGAGTAACTGCACAAAGCACAGCTCTAGCTTAGAAGTCTTATTTGTAGGCTAAATATTTTGCAGCCATTGAGACTGTTGGTATGGCTCACCTGGGGTATGCTGATTCCCTTCCTGATCTGCTCCTGTTCCCAGCGGCTCACCTCCTCATCATGACCTGTATCCAACGCCTCGTCGTCACTGCCCTCGATACCTGGACACGTGATGGGACAGAGGGGGAAAGGGCGTTACTTTCTCATCACCTTGTCCTGGATAAAAGATTATAGACTGTAGAACACAACGAGCAATGGATAGTGCACCATAATTCTGCACCCTACCTATCTCCTCAGCAATCTTCTGCCTCTGGCTCTTGTTCTTGACTCCACTGAAGCTGATCCTCTTCTCATCCTCGTCTTCATCATCGCTGGCATCCTGCTCTTCCTCTCGAACCAGTCGTTTCTTGGGGGCCTCCATCTCCACCAGTGGAGCATCACCCCCCAGCTCTCTAGCCATTTGCCGGCGCTTCCTGGCAGCGTGGATGAACGCAGCATCAGGGATCTCCCCTAGGTCAGGGAAGAAACAGGACCAGATCTAGGTATTGTGTGTATATATCCCAGAAATATAGACAGGTGCGGGCAATATATAGCAGGGATGCGTTTGAATAAGTCAAAAGCTTTGTAACACTTTCACAGTTGACAGATGATTGATCTGTCTTTTAAGACTGTTTTACTGCAAAAAGATAAAAGCATTTTGGTGCTAACCTAAAGACTGATTGGTGTACAAATAATCCAATAGTGGATAAGATTCAACTCATTCACATTGCCTGTAATATAACAGTCTGACAAATGTCAACAAGCAGATAAAAAAAGTACAGAGCAATCAATAAGAACCTGGAGTTGCGCCCATCTTTTAAGTAAATGGTTTATATCAGCGTTTGAATGACGATAATCCGCTGATACCAGCAAAATACATTGAATACATAATTTTATGTTTGCGTGGGATACCAGGTCTAAGGCTGCTGAGGGAGGATATCGTGTTGAAGGTTCCTGCAGCGCTGCTGGTCTTGGGGACTTGTGCCTGGCCACTCTGACTCTTCTGCTCCTCCTCCTGGTCGTCAGCACTGTCCACCTCCATCTCCTCTTCCCCCTGCTCACTGCCTGTTCTGCTACTAGGTTCCTCTTTGATGACGGCCATAGGCTGGGATGGCGCATCTGGAGAAATAACATGCAGACAAAGACGAGTCAAGATAACTGACATTATCAATATTATATACACACACACAGGGCCGGCGCGTGGACGAGGCAGACAGGGCAAATGCCCAGGGCAGCTGACCCAAACTTTGTTACCCGGGTGACACCGCACAGAACTACATTTTAGAACAAATATGAAGTGGTTTGAACAAGGTGGTGCTCAGAACAGGCAACGTGCTCAAGAAAGAGCAAAAGAGTTTGAGTCATATCCAAAGGTGACAAGGTTTTTCATCAGTGACCACTGGCCTTGATCATGACCTTAATATGTGGTTAATTGAAAGATAACGATCGTACAGACACGGTTCCCCTGAGCGGAGCCCAGTCTCTGTCAGTGGGAACTGGGAAGTTCGGCTTGGCTTCTTTAGGCAATGTGCTGTATTCCCCCAAAACCAACCAGCATTGAGCAACCTACTGTTTGGAGAAGACCGCTTGGTTCTCTTTACAGTTCAGTCACCTAAAACGATGCTCCATCCGTCTGTTGACTTTGCTGCATTCGTGCTGCCTCTATTTTTCTTCATGATCTATCTGAAGGTACTTAAGAGATGAGTGTATTTTTAAAGCTGCTAGACTATCCCCAATGTTTCTGTATTACGGAGCAATGTATTAATAATAATTTCCTGACTCACACCGCGAGCGC